>JAHKKF010517202.1:4981-57768 GCA_019740295.1 Labeo calbasu | reverse complement strand
AAATTTGATGTAATTTTAATTGTAACTGTAAATTTTAATTCAATTGTAAATGGCATTTTTTTTCTGCGCATTAAGCCTCAACTGAATGCTCTGTGTTTCTTCGTTAAATTTTATCTAATCATTTTTTTAACTAATCGTTATGAATAGAAATTAATATTTTAAATGAAGCAACGATTATACAGCTTCGAGATTGGAGAGCATCATTGCATTATTGCAAAGAAAAAAAAACAATCCACCAATATCACAATTACCAATAATTCAGCACAAATAAACATGCATGCAGTACCATTATATAAAGAAAATATTATTTTCCAAAACACGGATGGATGAATTTTTGTGAACACTTTTTTCCCTACCACTAATTTACGGACTGTTCGAAACCCAATCCAAATAAAGGGTATTGATATTAATGACTTAATGACAATTTCTGATAATGTGCCGTGATGAGGTAATATTACGCACAGGCAATATATTTTCATTTGTGCTGGTTTTGGTCTTTATTGTTTTGTCTTTCTACGCAAAACCGCACGCACACACAAAGATTACGCATTCGTGAAAACGTTTATGAAAATATGATTAAATCCATTTGTAAAATAATGTAACTTTCTTAAAGAAAGAAAGAAGGAACGAAAAATCTGTTATATTCTCTTCGTTAAATATCCAATTTATTTATATATTCATTTAATACTCAATATTTCCTCGCGTGTTTTCTACATTTTTTGATACAATTTTAAGTAGCCTATATGACAGTATTTTATGTTGATTTTTTTATTATTATTTCAATCTTTTTAAAATATTTTTCATGTGCTATTAATAAACTGAATTCATATTGATTTAGCATTCAAAATGCATTTTTAATCATAATGTTGTGACACCTAATTTACCGTCTGGCATCGTCGGCGATTACGGAATGATCTTGTAGTCTAGTCTTCATATTTGGTGATAAATGTTTTAGACAAGCCACTCTTGACATTCTTACTCAATATCCTCGATGAAGCCATAAAGGAGAGAGCTGGAGCTGCAGTAGAACCTGTTCTTTCTCAGCGCACATCTGAGTCACTCTGACTGCACAATGATGGATACCCACTCCAAACTTCTTCCCTTCACATTGCGTCCCAAATATAGATTTACAGGTGTACAAAAATAGGGCAAATGTGGCCATTTCCGAAAATTGCCGAAAATTACGAGCAGGTAATTATGCTCACCCAAAAATGTATGTATAAACAATTTATGACGTAAATATATGATGTATTGAGTAATGTAAATGAGCGACTTATGTAATTATTTTTCGTAACAACTTTTGTGATGGTTTTGTCATTAATTACAGTAATGTTTAGTGTTATAAAGTAAAAAAATGAGTGTTAAATATGAAAGCTTAACTTAACACATTCCATTTCATTTTTAAAGATAATATATTTTTGTCAGTTTAACAAGGATTAACACAATGGCATATTTTCGTTCTAATATTCAACACATCACACTATTATTTCTGTATTTATTTTGAACAGGATGACAGTAATCGTGATCAAACGTGAAAGAGAAATGGCTTCAAGAGCGAGCCATGTGTTGAATTGGCGCTCTGTCCTCTGAAGTCATTATGAATGTGCTTTCCGTGTATAATGCACAGACACCTCTGAGTTTTATTAACTTGGTTTCTTTTTTACAACGTAGTAATGTGTGAAAATGGGGAGGGTTCATAGTCAATTAAGGCTAGAAGCAAATCTCCACAGTGTTGCACTGAAGAGCTATGATGATAATAATAATAATAATGCAACCAATTACACTTCACATAAAACCATCGACATCTGAAACTTTAAAAGAAACTGTCAAATTGAAATCCGTGCGCTGATATTAGCAGATGAGATAAGCGTAATTGTGATCATCTGCTTGATGAGAAAATGGGATAGGCTATTAAATTAAATCCTTATTTGAACTACAAAGCTAAAGACTGAGATTGAGCAGATAACATAAGAAACAATGATGCATTAGTAGTAGTCATCATGTTACGCATTCTTTAGTGTCAAAAATAAATAAATAACGGACCAAATATTCGACAAATATGCAGTTACGTTATCTAATACTAAGGTTGTGCAAAATAATGTAGCTGTGGCGGTTGTCCAAACAGTGGACTTGTGAATGTAGTATGTTTCTCCAGCAGTGTTGCCACCAGAGATCAAACAGTTTGACATTGGTGCAATGAGCGCAGCTTACGATGGGGATCCGAGTGCTATGTTGGGTGCTGGCTGGGGAAATGTTATGATCTTGTAATTACGGGTCTTGGACAGATGCATTATCCAGGCTCAGCGTTGGAGCCACTGGATATTATTGTAGCCAGAGAGCCGGAGGGCCAGACACCTACCATCGGGGAGAGGGGCTGACCCTGCTGGCCCTGCACTACGGCTCCTGCGCCATATTGCACATTTAAGCACCAGGGTTTTCCAAGTTCACCGGCGTTGTTGATTAACAGGCCAGCTTTGAGGGGAGATGATGTCTGCATTCTCCAAACGAGTTCCCAACAATCCACACGCGGTGAGGTCATGCTGATCCAGGTCGTGGTGCACTGGAACGGCAGACGTATCCACACATTAACCGGCTTTGTTTCATGTTGTCCCCTTTAGCATTTTTTTTCAGATGTCTGCAGAGGAACATCTAAAATTACTGTTGTTTTCTTTCTTTCTTTCTTTCTTCATTCATTTTATTACTTGAATTTTATTATAGCACTTGACAAAAACACAGAGCTGACTGCAAACCCTCTAATGTTACTATGCTGTTGCCTTTGCTTCTGGTTTACACGAGACTGCTAACTAATTGCGTTCATTTCGTTGCCCATAGAGAGCAGTGTTGGGGGTAACGCATTACAAGTACCGCGAGTTGCGTAATCAGATTACTTTTTCATGTAACTACTACAGTAACGCATTATTTTTTAATTTACAAGAAAATATCGGAGTTATTTTCAAATAAGCAACGCCAGTTACTTTTTCCCATTTACTGACTGAAAGCTCCCCGTCCCCATATTGAGAGAAATCGGACGTAAGATGTTACTTTAGTTCTAAAATAAAAGTGAACATGCATTAATTCATCTCACTCACAAAAAAACTGATTCAGTATTCCTCAAAATGAATAGAAATAGTGAAATGCAACTTAGAATGACACAAACCTGCAATAATTAAATATGTTAAATAATACAAATATCTTTTATGTATTTAATCCCATTTTATTAACCAGTTTCTTTCTCCTTCGATGGTCCAATACAACCATACTAATAAGCAAGCATTACTCAAGATAGACTAACATTTGTTCTTCTTTTTTATTGCTGGAGAGTGTTGAATAAATCTTCAGCGTTCTACCTTGCAGACGTGAATTTATTTTTACTTCAGCCTGAGGCTTTTGGTGTGAAAGGCTTTTACATTTGCCAAAAATAGAACTTTTTATATTAAAAACAAACAAGAAAACCCCGCATATTTGAAAAGTAACGTAAAGGAACGTAAATCAGAATTTTCCATAAAAATAAGAAACGTAATTAGTTACTTTTTAGGGAGTAAAGCACTATTGTAATGCATTACTTTTAGAAGTAACTTTTAACACTGAGCGAGACCGTGTTTTAGGTTAAAGCTGTTTTAAAAGTGTTTTTTTTTTCATTAAAAAAACAGCCGATATAGCTAATTTTTCCACATTATACAACAGAATTTAGAAATCAAACATTTCCCTACACGTAAATGAATGTCAAATATAAATAGTAGGCTACTTATTGAACTGGAGTTGTAACACAAATTATAAAATATTTAAGTTATGGCAAGTTTGCGTGTCTTGTAGTGGTCTATTCAAACCTACTACCAAACAATTAATATGTTGACCCAAACACCATATAAAATTGGAAGCAAGTCCAGAAAATAAAATGAATAAACCAGCTTAAAAAGTTAAGAAAACCAGTTGGATCGGGTGACACCATACAATGCAACATTAATCTAATCACAAATCAAATTATAAACAAACATTATACAATTTATACCTATACCATCTTCCTTTTTACGTGTAGATCCTTATATTTTAAACAAATCTTCTATTGTGACTTTAGAAAGGCTGTGTATGATACTGAGATCATTTCTAATGGGTTAAAATGATGGCGTTACAGTTGGTTTGCCTATGGCATTCTTCAGGTGTATTAAAGAACAAGACCCTAAATAATAACTAAATAACTAAAGATAAGAGAAAGAGCTACGTGTGTTTCATAACGCTCGTCGTTATGGACTGTGCGCATTTCTTGTTAATTCCGTGCAGATAATCGAGCTATAGCTATTAATTCAAATCCACAAGACAGCATGAAGCAGTTCAGCAGTCAGTGCAGTGGTTGGTTATACCTCTATATAAAATGTCATGCTCTACATGAATGTCTTCCATCGGCTCAGCAGTGCTGGAATAACTCTTTTCTTAATCCCACAAGTGTCAGACACCGGCAAACGTCAAACGTCCTGTATGGCACGATGTGACAGTGGACAGCCCCTGTCAAAGAGATACGGCTTCATGCATAAACAAACCATAAAACATACCTCTGCGATCACGGCCGTGGTAATATTTAAGATGGGTTTCAATAACTCTACTTGCTTGTGAGGAGCGCTTGCCCGTGTCTCACATGAAAAGCTCACCTCAGACAGGTAAAGAACCCGCTCTCAGGAGCGTTTGATGCTCTTATTCTGGTTTTGGCACAAGCTCACAGCTGTGGCACACCTGTGGAGAACTGTGCGATGGACAGAGTTCGTGAAGGCCGTTTATAGTGTGAATGACAGAAGACTCTATCTGCTCATCACAGACCTGAGACAGCCAACATACTCAGCTCGTTTAGGAAGCTCATGTGATCTCCACTCTTATCTTAGATCTGATCTTATGAGGTGCGCTCATAAATAAGAAGAATTTTGATCAAAAGAACACGTTACTTTAATGCCCATATGAGATACAGTCCTACCCTTTGATAGCTTATTTAAAAAAAGTTGAATGAAGTTCTGTCAGAAATCTTGCCTCAAGTTGCCAAAAGTAAATTCATCTTCTTACTATATGTTCACTATTTTCACAAATGTTTCTCATTTCCCCCCTAAATTATGCAGAGGACTGGAAACGCGTTGTTTGAGGATTTGCTACGTTGTGCAATTTTGTATTAAAAAAAAAAAGTTATTGCAACATTAATATTTTATACTTACCTTTAATTTAAATTTTGTATTATTTATTTATTTGTTTTTTTGAAAACGAGGCACTCTGTTCAGTAATGTCCATTTAAATCATGCATCATGCAAAACGAAATGCTGCAGTTGCAGGCGCGTCCATCATCAGCACCACAGTTGGTTTCATACTGGCCTACATTCCTGCATCCAAATGAGCATGTCTATGTAAACATGGGGTAAGGAATTTTAATAAACTAAAACGGGTAGACAGTATAGGCCTATATTAAATTCTTATGAGTTTTAGAACCGTCACCACTCTGCTGACAAAAACAAGCAAACGAACAAAATCAACTTAAGCCAGCCTAAGGTAGTTTGCGGGTCTTAGCTGGTTTAAATTAGTCTCATATACTGGCTTGCTAAGCTTGTTCAGCATGACTGTCAGTTTGACGAGCTTAAAAGTGACATTTAAAACCAGCCCAACAGACCAGGGGTGAGTTTCCCAAAAAGCTATGGTCGTAAGTTCCAATTTGTAACGATGGACCCTGCGAACGTAGTTGCTTTCGGGAAACGCACCCCAGTTTGGGAGACCAGCAAACCAGTTTTGACTGGTAACCTTTATAAATAAAGTAATTTATTGCATTGTCTCCTCGATGACATATGACTAAGGAAGTCAATCAATCTCAATAATCACTCACTCAGAAATTCTTGATTATTTAGTACAGAAACTTACGTTGCGTTTGAGGTGGTGGTCGCCGCATGATGGTGGGGGTGGTTTGCAGGAAACAATTACAGAAACAGGGGCACTCCCGTCCTCAAGCAAAGGGTCTGGGTTATACCCGCATTATAGAGGAAGACACCTAGAAAGAGGACCAGCCTAAACAACCTGCCGTCATCACACAGAACCCATATACCCTATATCAATATTTGTATTTACGTCCTTTACATATAGGATTGTTTAAAAGCTCACACAGGTGTACATGCGAACTAGTGCAAGATCAGAATGAAGTATATCCACAAGAAATCAAATTCACTTATTCGAAACAAATTTAGACGATATCCAGGGTAAATCAAAGCACAAAACTGAAGAGAAAAGGGGAGAGAAGGGGGGGAAAAAACCTCCTTGTGACCTTGTCTCCTTTGGATCTGCATCAATGGCCCTGTCTTTCAACACAGAGAAAAAAACATCAAATTTATCGACTTAAAAGACAGCAGATGTAGCCTAGGTCGAACTAGGCTTTTCCATGCCCCCGACAATAAACGTTAATATTAAACTAAAACCAAAAATCCAATTACTCAAGACATTTGCTATAAAAGCGGAGACCTTTGGGCTGGCAATTGTGGTTCTATTTTTTGAGCATCATGACGTTTGGCATCTGCTTGGCATCCATGTCGACGAACCAATTGCGTGAGAGAAACGCTATTAAAATACTGCAAAGCACTTTCCCAGGAAAAGCAGCATTTCCAAAATAATAATAAAAGATCCGTTATTCTCTTTCATGTCGTGCAGATCAGCTCCTGCTTTCGGTATTAATTTATCATTGTAGCTATAATAATTCTCCGATGACTCTTTGATTTAATATCATTTACTTAGATTTCACGATATGTATTTCTTTCTTTTTATATTTAAAACAAAATTATTATTCTTGATTTATTTAAATTGTTTTCGACGGCTAAGGTTACTATTTCGCCGTCATCCCAGAAGTGTCAAAATCTCAAGGTCTTTGCATTTTCTCCGCGGTGTCAGGTAGACCAGACGCAATTTCAGGCGTCAGAGAGACTCGCGCTCTTGTTGAACCAGTTGTATTGATGAAATGCAGTCATTGCGAAGGCCAGGACTTCATCAATCATGCCAAATTATAGCCAAAACTCTGCCATTAGACCTGAGAAACATAACGTCACCACAGATAAACAACATTTTAACGACAAGCCTTTGATAAATCCATGGACAAAACCGAAAAAGTATGGGCCTGCTATAGGTTATATATTTGCAAAAATAACGGGTATTTTTATTGAATAAAACTTTTATTGTTTTCACTGTTTACCTTGTTGATGATATATTCGAGGTCGGGCAAAGTAATAAAATGAATCATATAGTTTGTTTTATTATATGAAGTAAGAGGAAACCGGGGCCAGTTGTCACACTTTTTACACTAGTCAATATTTGTCAGCGTATGTTTATTTTTTAAAGATTATTTATAAGCGCACACCCAAACGTTTTAGCTATAAAAAACAGCTACTGTTCTTTTAAACAACAACTATTGTAGTTCTCCTAATCGTAATTGCATAAATGTGTATTAAACAACCTCGCCACAAGCATACTTTCATATCCTTGCACACAGTGCAGTCTTTTCAATTAAATATATCTTTTTTTTTTTTTTTTTTTTACATCTCAGAAGTGTTAATAATCACACACGTTTTTTTTATTTAAATTAACTTGAGAAACAATAATTCTCATGTGACGCCTTCCGTAAATGATAGCCCTATTGGAAAAAATAAAGTATATAAAACGGTCACATTCAATGCGATAATACTTTTCTTTTGTCTGTCCAGTAAATGTTTGCTCTTTGATTTTCAAGAATAAATGGCCTCATAACTATATAAAATAGGTCTTGTAATCTGTTTAAATAGCAATTTACGAAATTCCTAACTTAAAGGCACTAAGTTGTCAGCGCGTATATGTTGTTTTTTCCAATCAATGAAAATAAATGTCGTACTTAAACATGATTTTTATGCTAAGGATCAGTGGACACACAATGCACACACGACTATGCAAACAGTGATTTTTAAAAATTTTATTTTTTGATACAATCTATAAGTGCGTTAGTCCAGTGTTATCATTCTGAAATCTATATTAAACAAATCTGCAATTTAACTACAGTAAAGCAGATTTGTTCAAATAGAATTGCATTTGCTGGATAGATACCTAAAGAAATAAAAAATAAAGATTTAAAAAAAAAAAAAACAGGGAAAGATGAGCTGTAATCCATTATTAAAATTACAGTTAATTCAGCACTGGATCAAAATGGTCAGAATTATGTAGTTGTTGGCATGACATTTCACAAATAAATGCTGCAGCAGTTTTCTGAGTGGTTGAGTGCTCATAGCATTGGTTAAATATGCCAAAAAAAGTGCAAAAGGAGAAAATCCACTCTTTTAATTAAGGGAAAAACCACAACTCTTAGTTAAAATACTCCAAAATAAAATTTAATGTTTATAAATCTCTGTACTTAAATATATACATTATGTGCAAATAAAATGTCCAACATTAAATTAAACTATGCAGCGTGTATGAAGAATAATTTTACGTATTATTGTGTATATATTTAGTATTTAATCCTCACTATTGGCACCCAATTGTAGTAAGTCTGAATAAAAGAAAAAAGAAAAATACCCACATTTATGAGCTGAGAGTAAATATTCAACTAAAAGACAAGATGTCCAATGAATTATTTGAGAAAAAGAAAAAGCTCCTCTCGAACATATATACGTAGATGCTTAGATGAAACAGATTGGTTGTATATGAAGTGTTTGCATGTACATAATTTATATGATTGGAAAACAGTCTAACAGAAAAGAAAAAGAATGAATGAACAAAAGAAAAGGTACCAAATCTACGAAAGATACGCAATAAAAATTCAGTGCATACAATGTCTCACAGGCTTTTACTCTTCTCTAGGAAGATGAGACAATGCACAAACACAAAGCCTCCTAAAACAAGAAAGTACACACAGAAATAAAATTAAAAAACGTTTTTGTTCATAATCAATATTATAGGTGTGCTGTTGTAGTCTTGTCAATCCTTTGATATCACAGTGACTCTAGACTGAATGTCTTAGACTTGCCTGATTTTTTTTATAGATATGGCAAAAAATCTGACATTCATTTGATAAGCATGAGAGGTTTCCAAATTAGAACGAGGAAAGAAAAAAAAAAAAAGACGTCTTTGTAAATATGACGCAAGCCCCATAAAGTCTACATTCAGTTTTTAACTGACTTCATAGCTTATCTCGTATATCTTCACGTAGCTACATGGTTTTGCATGTTTAAGCGGTTTGTGGTAGATAAACCTTGTCGCTACCATTGCTAGCCTGCTAACAACTGACTCGCTTTGCTGATTCTTCACATTGTGGCTGTCCTCCACTCCACACACTTTGCAATGCAGCACATCGTATCAAGGGCTTCACTCACAAGACTTCAGTTTAAAATGACCTGCAGAGTTCTGACAGTGTTTCTTCCAGCTTCAAGCAGAATCCTTCCTAGTGCAGTCGCTAATGTTTTACGTGCCAGCAGTCTCTCTCTAACGTGTCAAGCGCTGTAGTGTCTAGGCCGCCACGTGGCCGATCAGATAGATGTTGTCATAGAGGTGCCCTACAAAGTCCTCGCTGATGTTCTGAGCAGCTCGCCGTGTGTTTCGGATAAACTCCCTCTTGGACATCTTGTTCTTTACGTGAGGGCTGGTCAGATCGATGGAGAGAAGGATGAGGGAGTAGCACAGCACGTACACTGCATCTGCAAAACCAGAAGAGAGGTGTGTTGTTTATGACGTTTAGCGACGGTAACGGTGTAACCCCTACCTTCAATAAAAATGTTTGCTTTAGGCAGAAACTTTATTAATAAAGGCTATGTAAAATGATTCTAAAATCTTTTCACAGACAATTTATAAAGTGTCCATAAGTATACATTTCCTAAATGGATCTCGCTTTTTAAAGGCACAGTCAATCTTAAATTTATGAGCAATGTGAACAAGCGCATCAACTCTATCTACAAAATAGCCATAAATATTCCTTTATAGTTGTATGGCACTCATTTTCATAGGTAAGCATGTATACATTCAAAAGTTTGGGATCAGTAAGTATTTAATGTATTCTTATGTTCATCAAGGCTGCATTTATTTGTTAAAAAAAATAATATTGTGAAATATTATTTCGATGTAATGTTTTTCTATTTTAATGTACATTCAAATATAATTTACTCCTGTCATCAAAGCTCAATTTTCATTAGCCATTACTCCAGTTTTCAGTGTCACATGATCCTTCAGAAATTATTCTAATATGCTGATTTATTATCAATGTTGGAAACAGTTGTGCTGCTTAATATTTGGAATATGTGATACTTTTTTCAGGATTCTTTAATGAATAGAAAGTTAAAAAGAACAGCATTTATTTAAAATAGAAATCTTTCGTAACAATATACACTACCGTTTGGGGTCAGAATTTTTTTCTTCTTCTTTTTTTTTTTAATAAATTAATACTTTTATTCAGCAAGGAAAATACCTATATTGTTAGAAAAGACATCTATTTTGAATAAATGCTGTTTTTTTTTATTCATCAAAGAATCCTATAAAAAGTATCACAGGTTCCAAAAAATATTTGGCAGCACAACTGTTGCCAACATTGATAATTCCAGTAATAAAACAGCATATTAGAATGATTTCGGATCATGTGAAACTTAAGACTGGAATAATGGCTGATAAAAAATTCAGCCTTTTATTATTATTATAGGAATAAATTATATTTTAAAGTATATTAAAACAGAAACCATTATTTTATATTGTAATAACATTTTGCAATATTACTGTTTTTTTTGTATTTTTGATCAAATAAAAAAATGACAAAAACACAAAAAAATTACTAAATTAACATGAAAATGGAACATATAACGGATTCAAAATATTGCTAAAAACTACAATACTATCCAATGAAACTAAAACGACACTGCTATTGTTCATTTTATCTATCTACATATCTATGTCTATATATATATATATATATATATATATATATATAGATAGATATATATATATATATAGATAGATATATATAATATACATTTATTTTACTGATATAATTATCGCTATTCATTTGTGCACATAATAATATTCATGCATACCATGATTGCCTATTTATCTTTACATTTTACCCATCAATGTTGATTGTTTTATTTTCTTATATATATATATATATATAGAGAGAGAGAGAGAGAGAGAGAGAGAGATAGTCCAAAACGTTTGCACACATTCTCTTCAGTACAAACAACAACATTTTCCCTTCAGTTTTTGCCTGGCAAATTAAGGCAAATTTTGCACTTTTGACGTAGGGCGAAACCCATGGAATTTAGGATCAAATCCGATTATACATGCAGCCCAGCTCAGCATTCCTCAGAGAATTTATCCAAAATTGTCTTCCCATCATGTCTACACAGTTCTGTTCAAATCTTTAATGTTACGATGAGAATGTTAAGACTGAAAAAAACAACTCTTTTGTGTTAAGATGGAAGAGTCCATCTCAGCTTGAAGACTAAGCTCTGTCAGTAATTTACAATAAATCTTCCTCCAGTAGCACACATGCACTACAAGTCACATGTTATTGCAGAAGGTAACTTTGATTGGTTGGACTCAGAGCAGGGTCCTCTTGTGCTAACACTTTAAGTCAGCAGGCTTAGCTCAGCTTTAGAAGCAAACGACAGTGTTAGTACAAGGATTTCTCACGTAGATCACGCAGCTCTGAAGCCATTATATTATGGTTGACAAATCAATACATTACAATACTAATCCTGCAATCTATGATTTGTTTGTACCAATACTAGAACCAGTATTTCAGCTTTAATTTTTGCTTGAAGGCAAAAATCTCTGAACATCACTTGTGACTTTCTGACACGCCTGACAACCACAATGGAAAAAAAAAAAAAAAAAAAAAAAAAAAAATCACAGTGATCTTGATGGCACAGTGTCTAGTAATATAAGTGCAAGTCTGGGACCTTTTATGACTAAGCTGTACTTCACTTACCAGGACTTAAACCCACTTCCTGTACCAGAGCAGGGTTGCAGGCACAGAAACGATGAGAAAACTTAGTGATGAGGGTCTCCAGGTACTCGCCCCTCTCCTCCGGGGCATGAATGTGTCTGAAGAAGTCTCTCAGTGCATTAGGGAGGAACTGGTTACTAAAATTATGCAGTGTGACAAGCTCATCCAACACATCTCGCCTGCAAACACAGTAGTTTTAATACACATTTTTTAATTAATATCAGCACAAGAATACAGTTTTTCCCTCCAAAACTAAACTAAGTTATTACCAGCTGTAGATCATTATTTATTTGTGTGTGTGTATAAATATATATATTGACTGTGCCCTTATTTGTTTTCCTTCAAAAATGAGCAAGGCTCATGGTGTTGATATACACAAAAAACTGCACATCTTACACATTAATAAAAGACATTAATAATATATATTTTAAAGCACAAACCGTTCATCAAGATAAATCCGCAGCATCTTCCAGTTCAGCATTCGGGTATAAAATATAAACTTGGCAATTTCCTTCGGGTGGTCCACAAGAATACCTCTGGACATGAAGTAACTGATACCCTGAATGAAAAAACCCACATAAAACAGGGTGTGGGGATTAGGGGGAAAAAAGAGAAGGAGGGGGCACTTTTTTTTACCAGACAGCGCGGTTTAGTCCGGAGCAAGGCTATCGCATGTCCTTTAAGTGGACAGCTAAAGCTTTGCTAATCTAACCTAAGACACGAGCGAGGGGGAGTCGAGACATTCGAATGCATCTTTGAACAAAAATGATGTTTTAAGAGCAGCTTGCATGAGAGAAAAGCCATCCATTTCGTTTTAATCCGGGTTGTGGTCTAAAAGCTTATGTCATGCACCATTATTCATTCTAGGTGAGCTTGTAAAAATAATATATTTAGTCTGCAAGTATGAGCATTTCTGGGTTATGTGGGAATTTACAGGGTGGAGGAAGAAACCGTCATATTAATCATTCCTAGCTGGTCAGCATTGTATTTCCAAAGCACATTGTGGCTGTGATCGCTTCTCTGTTTCTTGCCCATTTGAACATTAAATGGTTTGGCCTCTCATTAAGAAGACATTATTGTGGCTTGTATTTTTCTGTACCTCTTGCGGGTTGGCGTTAAAGGTTAGACTTCCTTCATCTAATTCCATGTAGAGCTTTCTGTATGAAAATCCAGATGGAAGTCTTCGGTTGTATATGGAACAGTGACCCCAAGTGGACTTGCACAGGCTAGAGGGCAGACAAAGAAAAACAAGAAACTGAACAGGAGAAATGCTAATACATAGAACACTTTTTTTAGTAGTGAAAATGTAAAAAAAAAAAAAAATAAAAATAAAATAAATATATATATATATTTATTTCCATAAAATCCATTGAAACATTACATTAATAGAAATGTTTTCTACACTACCGTTTATAAGTTTGGCGTCAGTACATTTTTATTCTTTCTTTTTTTGAAAGAAATTAAATCTTTTATTCAGCAAGGATGTGTTAAATTGATACAAAGGGATAGCAAAGACTTACACAGTTAGAAAATATTTCTATTTTGAATAAATGCTGTTCTTTTTGACTTTTTATTCATAAAAGAATCCTGAAAATAGTATCACAGGTTCCAAAAAAAAATATTTGGCAGCACAACTGTTTCCAACGTGGATAATACATCAGCATATTAGAATGATTTCTGAAGGATCATGTGACACGTAAGACTGGAGTAATGGCTGATGAAAATTCAGCTTTGCATCACATAAATTATATTTTAAAATACATTAAAATAGAAACCATTACTGTGTATTGTAATAACATTTTGCAATATTACTGCTTTTTTCTGTATTTTTGATAAAAATAAATGCAGCCTTGATGAGCATAAGTCTTATTGATCCCAAACTTCTGGACAACAGTGTATAATATAATTAATAATTAAAAAAAAATTAGTACCAATAATAACTGATAACTTAATAATATTAATAAATATTTAAAAAATGTTAAAATAGAAAACAGTTATTTAATTTGCAATAATATTTCACATTATTGTTGTTTTACTGTACTTTTATTAAGTAAATCCTTATTAATTGCAGCCTTGGTAAGCATAACGGACTATCAAAATCTTAATTAACAAAAACCTAATTATTCCACACTTATGAGGGGTTAGTTTATGTGTTTCCTTATGTATATTTTATGTATAATTTTTATTGAAAAAATATTCTGACAAGAAATACTCTGACAAGATTTCATATGGAAGCTAAACACATCACTAACCCCTGCCACAGGTACTCATCATTTCCCAAGTCCTGCCACACACAGGAGGCCAGGCACAGGTCGGTAGCATTCAGGTAGGAAAGGATGGTGATGCTGAGTTCAGGTGGCAGCATCTCAAGATCGATGAAGCCCTGCTCCTCTTTGCCTTTGCGGACGCGCAGTAGGTGGCTGATGTCGGTGCCAGGCACCTGGCACTGTGGTGTGCGGCGCTGCTGCAGCGGCTCAGCAAGTGGGGGCCCTGCCCTTCGGCCCCGCTCTCTGTCCCGCTGGAGGAAGCACTGTTCACTGTACTGCTGCTGCAGCTGCTGGTTCCTCGCCACCCTCCACAGACCCTGACCCATCTGCAGATCTAAAATAATGTTGCTTTTGAGTGAAATTCAACATATATCGGTCTTCAGCCCTCAATGCATTAATGTAGTATACTATAATACTAGTTTGTGTAGCATGAGATTAAATAAAACAACAACAACACTCTCATATGTATTTAAAGGAGCATTTACACAACTGGTCAAAAGTTTGGAATACGTGAGATTTTGTTTTTGAAAGAAGGCTCTTTTGCTCACCAAAACTGCATTTTTTCCCCCCAAAAATCAAAAATACAGTAAAAAGAGCAAGATTGTTAAATATTATTACAATTTAAAATAACTGCCATTTTTTAAATAAATTTAAACATTTCTGTAATGGAAATGCTGAATTTTCAGCATCATTACTCCAATCTTCAGTGTCCCGTGATGCTTCAAAAATCCTTAGAATATGCTTATTTGATGTTCAGTTAGTATCAATTATTGGTGCTCAATTATTAATAATGGTTCTTATTATGATCAATGTTGACTGCTTTGCAGGATAGAAAGTTTATTTAAGTTTATTTATTTAAAAATAGACATTTTTTGTAGTACTATAAATGTATTTATTGTCACTTTTAAACAATTTAACATGTCCTTCATAATTTATTATTATTATTAGTTTTTTTTTCTAACCCAAATCTTACTCAAACTGTGGAACGGTAGTGCATGATGGTATCAACAATATATTAAGCAGCAAAAACTGTTTTCAGCACTGATAATAATAAAAAATGTTTTTTGTGCAGCATGTCAGTGTATTAGAATGATATCTGAAGGACCATTCAAGATTAAATTTAAAGTATTCAAAGTAAAATATAAAATAAAAAGTTTTCCAAAAGTTTGACCAGTAGTCTAAATAAAATGTTTTTTAAATGTAAATTTGTTTTTGAATCGAGTAAACTGAGTTCCTGCATTACAGCTGAGCTGTAGACTACTGAAGAAACCCGATATGTTGCATGTGTGAGTTTTTTTGTGTTGTTATGGGGAGTTCTGGTCTTACAGCAGATCAGTTTCTGTTTTTGATTTCATATACATTAAGCAGAAGAAGCTGACGTAATCTAAGCCATCAGAGACATTTGATATGGACAGGCCATCCTGCTTTTATTTCTTGTTTTTCTGAGAGCATTTATATATGATATGATCTCTTTCTGTATTTATTTATTTATTTATTATTAAAGGAAAGTTTGTGTCTAAAGTCTTTTATCTCTCTGCCCTCTGTTCCTATCAACTAAACCAGAGTAATCCAGAGGCCTCAAGCTCTCAGCACTTTATTCTTGACTCTGATCATTTCAGTTAGGTCCCCGAGTCCTTGCCTCATCAGAGCAAAACAGCCTGTAGGAAACTGTTTTAGTGCAAGTGTGCAGCAGTCAGCTGGGAAATAAAACCCCTGATGGCAGCTTTATCTCCACTGCAGTAGCACTAATCCTCTCTTGGAGATATGCATTAAGCCTTTTTATGTGGCCCTGTCTGACTCCCTCCAAGGGCCTTTCTCTCTAAAACACGTCTCTATCTCTGAGAAGCCTTGTTATTCTTGTCTTTAATGGCCTCTTGAATCCTCTCTCTCGTTGCTCTGCTTGTTGCCCAGTCTCTAACATGACAGCCTTTCTCATATGAACTTGACATATACCTGTTCAGGACTGACGTAACGCTACTGCACCTGCTCTTTGGCATTCTGTAGGAGGAGCTTGGGAATTCTTAGACCTGCTTAAAACATGGACTGGAAATCTGAACAAGGTCAATGAACTCTTACAAGCAATTTCCCTCTGCTTTGCCTAAGGGTGGGAGCAGCTCTTACATGTTTAAAAAAACAATTACGCTTATTAAAGTTATATTTTGAACATCTTGTCTTGTTCTTCTTCCATGTGAGACATGGTAATAGTTAATAGTTGTCATTCTATTAAAAGTAAAAGTAAAAGTTAACAGTTCTGGCAACTTCATGCATGTTCTAATTGTTACTCTTGACAACAAATTATTTACTGTAAATTGTGACAATGCAATGACAAGCTGGACAGAACAGCTATAGCACAAAATCCTATTCACAGTATCTGAAAAATACCTTTTAGGTCAGTTACGCAAAAAGTACTTAGAACGTAGTATAACCCTGACCTAAATTTTCTGCCTTTATTTGCGTATCAGTATCCTTTCAGATTTCAGCCCTAACAAAGCAGAACTCTTCTTACACATTACATAAGTACAAAAGATATAAACTTAAGCTCTGAGATGTTATATATTAAATAAAAGCATCTTATTTAAGGTTTCACTCTATTAAACTTCTAATTATAATGACTGACACAAGATTCGAGCTTTTCTACAGCTTATATTTTCTAAGCAATAGGTCTTCCATCATGTTTGGCTGAAGCACAAAGTCCCGCCTCGCTCTAAAACAATTGGTTGAAATGGCAATTTGACACATAAACTCGACCTCTGATTGGACGTTGCGCCAAGTGACGCATGGAACTCTTCTGTTTTTATTTTCGCAGCGTCAATCGCTCAAAGCAGCACCACCCACCTCTGTGTGTATGAAATACTTCTACCGCCGCCGCGACGAAATGACTTGCTGATCTGCCACTGTCTTACGTATGAAATTATCGCAGTCCTTCAACAGGAGCCTAGGACAGCCATCTTGACAGCTCCAACGCTGCTGATCGAGGTGAGACAATCCTGTGACACTATCATTCATCTGTTCATTCGCTCCTCCTGCCTGTCCCTCCGCCTCCTCTACCACTCTGGCCAGACTGACGTTTCTTGTTATTGGTGGAAGTGACGCAAATCCAACAGAGTAAATTAACCACAGGTACATACACTTGCACTTTCGATTAAAGAGTTTTTGTAATCATGTTTGTCAAAATCGTATGTTTTTTTTAGAATAAAGTAATAAATAAAATCTAAAATAAATACATGGAATGAAAGAAGTTTAAAGTAATCAAATAAATATATAAATCGTGATTTATTAAGTACGTGAAGAAATGAAATAAATACATGAGTAACTAAATAAATAATTTCATGAAATTGTATTACCAAATTTGTAAACATATGCTTTACGTTTAACACAAAGCATTTTTACTGGAAGATATTTAAAAGAAGTAATCGAAGTCATGAATGTGTAGAAGTGAAACCTTGGGTTGAACCGTCGTCTCCAGTGCATAGAAACCAATCATAACAAAACCGAATATTTCAGCGGCAAAAACAAAAAGGAAGAATTAACAATAACACTGGTTTACTGTAAAATTTAACCATCGGTAAGACGCACACTTGTTATTGTATTACAAAAGCAATCGAGTGCGATATATAATGAAGTAAAACAAAAGGAGTACTTGTTGAAACTACATGTCAAGATCATTTTACATTGTATGGCCAATGAATGGTAAATTGACAGCGGTATGTGTTAAACATAATATTAAAAAAATTAATTCCTGATTAAATCCATCCTGAAAATGATAGAGATGGCCACTGGTGATCTGAAAGGATGTCTGAGAAAGCTGGAAGCGTCTCTCCGTTCTCTGAAGTATCCCAAGGAAGTGGACTATCAAAGGTATGAAATATGATGATGTTAAACGAATAGTTCAACCAGAAATTACAGTTATCTCATTATTTACTTAACTTTATGTTGCTCGAACCTAGAATAACTAACGTCTGTGAAACACAAATGAAGATACTGTATGGAGATGTCAGTCCCTAGTACACAGACACACACACACACACACACACATGTTGTGATTCCATGATTTATGGGGACATTGTACAAACTGTACACCTACCCTACACCTAAACCTACCCATCACAGGAGACTGCACACACTTTTGCTTTCTCAAAAAAATTAATTCTGCATGATTTATAAGCCTGTTTCCTCATGAAAAGTCAATTTACTGGTATTACTATCCTTGTGGGGTCCCCATAACGTGATAAATACCAGGTACGCACACACACACACACACAATATGCATATTCACACAAATACACACCAAAGTGGATCACACAATACTTGAAACTTTGAGCTTTTTTCAGAAAACATGACCATTTGTTTATATGTTGTACTTGGCTAAGGTATGTAAAAGAAATGGTATATATAGAAATGCATCTAAAACTGTATTAAACCATAATGAAATAGCCAAGTTATTCTGCTAAGGGAAATTCAGGTGTTCAAGTGATCATTCTGTGCAAGACATTTTCCTAATTAATTTAAATTGGCATGACCCTGATCATACTTGTGTAAAAAAAAGAGTGGTAGTGAAAAATGTTCTAAATATTAAATCTTGCATTGCTTTCATGTTGGCACTTTATTGAAAAAAGATCATTGTTTTTTTCCTTAAAATATTATTGAGAATGAGTCCTATGACAGACCTAATTCCAAATTACATGACAAAATTGTGTTTAGTAACGTAGTAACGTACTACCGTGATATAGGTCTGGTTTCACAGACAAGACTTAGACTAAGCCAGGATTAGGCCATAGTTAAATTAGGATATTCAAGTAATTTTTATAAGCGTGCCTTAAAAAACATTACTGTGTCCATCTTGAGACAAAACAAAGGCACTTATATATTATAAGATCAGTCAGTGCAAGTCTCTTTGAGTTGAAACTGCTCAGATTTACATTTTAATCTGGGACTAGGTTTAAGCCTTGTCTGTGAAACCGAGGGATAGTCAGACTAATTTTAGATTACTTTTGACCTAATTTGTTTAACATTTTGATTTAAATAATCCTGTACCATGCTGATATAAAAATAAAAAAAAAGAGTACATTACATTACATCAAGGTTTCCCAAACTGTTGTTTATGAAGGAACTGTGGGGGGTTTGTGAGTTTAATGAAAAGCTAATAATTAAATGAGTGAGTCATAAAAATGTAAAATTAATATAAATCATTTTAAAATAACATCAATCAAAAAACAAAACAAAACACATTTTTTATTTGTTTACCTGCGTGTCATGTGACCACTAACCAATGCCAGAGAACAGTGAACCTGCAAATATGGTACTTATTAAAATATTTATTTTAAAATCTTCGGGAATACTTTAAGTAAATGTATTAGGTAAAAGAGGTTCGGGAATGCCTGCATTATATGTAAATAAGATATAACGTTAATGTGTGCATTTTATTGTTTTTGAAAGACAAAAGCCCTTCAAAGACGTAATACGTTGTTAAATATATGGTTAAATAACAATTCGAGTGTTCATCGGTAGTTGAAACTGAAACTTGAAATGGTTTGTGTAAAATGTCAAATGTTGTGTAGCTGCTTGACTAGCGACTGGTCACTGTGTGAATGTCCACAAAACTATAAGACTTTTTGAATGTATATAAGCAGTAGCTGTTTTAGAAAGGAGCATTTACAATTTGAAAAGAGGAATTAGACAAAACAAATAAATTTGAAAATAATTTATTGCAGTTGTGTGAATAATATGTAATCCTGTAATCAATAAAAAATAACTAGTCTGATTAAAAGTGTATTAAAATGTAGTTCAATCTAATTTCAAGTACTTAATTTTTGGAATCTCATTACGTGAACTGATTACATGTAATCAGTTACCACCCAGCTCTGCCTGAAGATGGAGGAGGAGATTTGGCAGAGGTTAAAGTGATTAATGGGCTGTCAAAGAGACAGGCTCAGGAAAAAAAAAAAGAAAAAGCTGATATGGTGTTATTCCTATATTAATGTCATGTTGGGAGTCAAACAACTTCGATTTATTGGAAAGAACCATTTTTGACAGTGGTCCAAAAATAAATTTCTGTGTTCTTGCAAACATACTTAACAGAAGTGTGCAAAAGCGGAATATAGAAATTCGAAATATTTGTTTATCTTGTATTTTTGCTGTTTAAAGCAGGTTTTTAGCCTTTATATATTTTCCTTAAACCGCAATTTATTAAGTAAAGGGACCTCCTTTAGTAAATGTGACCACAAATCCTAGATTTTGAGTAGATACAAATCTCCTTGACTTCCCAGGGCTCAGTATAGGCTTTATGAATCCATAGCTCTTCTGAATGACTTCTTCATATGCGGTCAGCGGAGAAGATATATGCGGGATGTAATTCATTAGACACTGACGTCCCCAATTCCACCCCCTCTTTTTTTTGGCCTAGGTTTTAAACATCTTGACTCGTATAAACATCCAAAATGGGGCTTTGCCAGTGTTTCATGTCCCGTATTTTGTTTTGAAGTTTGGAAAGTTGAATACTTCTCCGGAGCCTCTCCAGTGCTGAGATATTTTGTAAACAGGCTTTACAAAAACCAGCTCCGTTTCTCCACCAGGATCCCAAGCTGCACATCAGATGCTCAGTGAAGAGGTTTTGATGTGAGATGCATCAAACACAACATGCTCCTCAAAAAGACAGATCCATTTGGCTTGTATGTGCTGGAGACAGTCCAAAAAGATGACTTAATTTGTCTCCAGCACGACACTCAAAATAGCTTGTAGACAATTTAAGACTGTTATTTTGTGCTGCCATGTTATAAATAAATACATTTTGTATTTGGTTTAAAACCTTTATGTGGTGTTGATTTTGTGACAGTTTTTAATGAGTGGTTTGTCAGTACCAGTACTTCATAATTTGATGTTGTGTTTTACTGTTACAGATTGGCTGTGGGAGATCCATCAGCTTGTCTTCCTATTGTGAGCTTTGCCTTCACGTCCTTTTCGCCCTTACTCACAGAGCACCTGGTTGATTATGGTGTGGAACTAACCGGAATGAATGATTTACGATTTATTGAGAATGTTTACAAGGTGAATTGCATTAACCATATCTATATATTGCATTTTTTTTTTATTATTATGTAGCTTATTATATATTATGCATTTATTGTACAAATTGTCTTTTAAGTGAACTGTGACTTATATTTGAAAAGTTTTTAAAGAGACAGTTTGCACAACAATGAAAGTTGGTTAAATGCTGGAGCACTACATGACTTTTAAAATCTGAACAGATTTAAATTATTGCTAAGAGATGTGTGACAAATGAAAACAGTAAGTGTTCTAAAATTGGCTCAAAATAGTAAATGTTTGATATTCTCCAAATTGATGAAATCATAAAAATCTGTGGCTGTGACCATCATGCACTATGCGATTTTCTATGAAATCTGTCAACTCACATCTGCAGACTGGCTCTGACTTTTGGCAACTAGCATTGACTTATCCAAACTGTAAATCAGGGGAAAGTCAGGGCAAAAGTCATGTAGTGTCTTATAGCCTTTACTTGTTTATGCACTTTTTTTGGTCGTTTCTGTCGAATGCAAAAGAACTAGGGCTGTCAAACGATTAATCGTATCCAAAATAAAAGTTTATGTTTAAATACTATATGTGTGTGTTATGTGTATATTTATTATGTATATATATATACACACACATACATTGAAATTAAAAAAAAAAAAAAGTATATATATTTATACTATGTATACTATATATGATAATTTAGATTATATATAAATAGAAATATTTCATATCTAAATCTAACATATTTTTCCTTAATATATATATATGCATGTGTATATATGTAATAAATATACACAGCATGCACACATATAGTGTGTAGACATAAACGTTTATTTTGGATGCGAATAATCATTTGACAGCCCTAAAAAGAACATATATTGAAGAATGTTGGTAAACAAGCGGTTTTGGTTTCTATTGACAATAAGAAACATTCTTTAACATATATATTTTTTTGTTCCTCAGAAAAGAAATTAGCTTAATAATGACAGAATTTTCATTTATGAACTATCAATTTCATTCATGGTTTAGGGTTTGGGTTAGTTATTGGATGATTTTTATTTGAAATCAAGAACAGATCTTTATAAGCATGCATTTTTGACATTGCAGCCTCTTTTAATTTGACTTTTATGAACTGTTTGCAATTTCTTTCAAGAGCTAGTGGTTTTGAAGAGTTGGTTGTTTTAAGTAGATCAAAGAGGTTGCAGTTGCTTTTCTTTCTCAGTTATGAGGACAGAAAGTTCATTTTTGAGGTCAAACACTATAGAGTTTAGAACTATGAATTAGTCATTGATAATGTTTTTCACTCTGCCTTTAATGATGTGGATTTCTTTTTAAAAAGCAATTTCACATGTAATGAAATGTACAAAGCCAGGCTTTGTGTTGCCTGTCCTAATAGCCTTATTTATTGGCACTGTCCCTGATCTGGGAGGGTTTAACCCCCACATCAGAAATGCAGGTCTCTCCAGAGCTCTGTGATTCAGAGCATCTGTAGCCCTATTCTCCAGCAAAGCATTCAGATGTTTAACTGGCATCTCTTCTCCACCAAGTCCTGAGTAATTACAATTCTCTGTTCACGTCTCTCTCCTGCAGTTAGAGAACAAAAAAAAGGAGGCTGGCCTTCATGTTGGTCCAAGTCGTCTGATCTCAAATTAACTCAAAGCCGATTCTGTACGTTTAGCTGTGGGACTCCGTCTTTCAGCACTTCCTCCTGTTTGTTGACCTCTCATGCAGCTCTAAAAGAGATCTGGCCTTCATCCTTGGATAATGTGCAGCTCACATGAAATATTCTGGGGGGAGTTAGTGGTCCCATCATATTACCTTGAGGACCTTGGTGGCATTCAACAGGAAAGTGGTGTTTAGCAGTTTTGTCATATTTTTCCGCTCGTCATTTTCCCTGTGCGCTACAGCTCACTGTTTACATCTGGCGTAACCCTGTGATTAGTCTTGGTGGTTCCTCTGGAGTCTCTCCTGAAGCAGGAATTCTACAAATCAAATTTTTGTTTGTGATTTTAATCCACTTAGGGGATCATTACCTTCCAGTTTATTTAATACATTAAACCCTGCAAGTAGTAATATTTATTCTATCACTGCTTTTGTTGTATCTGCATTTTCATGGGAAACTCTCTCAAAATATAGATCTTGCGGGATGTTTTCAACTATAAGCCACTGTTGACCAAACAGCAGTTCCTTCAGTTTGGCTTTGCAGAGAGGAAAGTCATCATTCTCTGTGATATCATTGGCCTTGTTCTCAACAAACACAAGGAACTCACTAAAGGAAGCAAGGTATCTCAAAGATTTACCCACTTTCAATTTTTCTTATAAAGAGATATGGTACCATTTCAGTTATCAACCAATATTTGTGTTTTTTCTTCTTTCTTTCTTTTTTGATAATTGATTAAACACCAGTTAAAAAATAACAATGTTAAATGTAATCTTTAGCAAATATCAAAATAAATATATTTTTTTCTTACTGTACATAATGTTGAATACCTAAATTTACTTGTAGAATCTAAAATGATGTTATTTTTTATATATTTATTTGATCTATATATTTAATATATTTAGACAAAATATTGTAGAATTTAAAGATTAGACATTCATTGGTTATTGGCCATACTAATAGATAATTGTTTGTATAGTAATATAATTATCAGTTTATGAATTGTTTTTTATTTTATTATATTATATTATCATATTGTATATTAGTAGACACATTGTTTATTCAGTTTGTCTTACAGCATGTCAGTAAGCCAAAGAGAAGGCCTCAGTTCAAGAGCTGCAGTAAAAATGACATCCCTTCTGCTGAGAGTAACTCACTAAGCTTAACAGCCCTGACAGTAAGTTTTTTGTAAACCTCATGTTTTGGAAAATTAACCTAACATTATTATTATTATTATTATTATTATTATAGCTGTTTCTGTTCCTCTTTGGTTCCTCAGAAGCAGCCGCTGGTAGAAAGGCATCTTGGCACCAACTCAGCACCAGCTCAGATCAGATATTCATCAGATGAGCAGCCACAGCAGGAAGAGGAAACAGAAAAGAGGGACTTGGAGAGTGCGCGTTTTGAGGACTCGCCTCAACCCACCGATTCCATTGTGAGAGTGCACATCCTACATGTACACACAGCGAGGTGTATGAGATTCAACTATTCGAGTACACATTGTGCATCAAAAAATAGTATGCTTTTATGGCTTTTATGATTTTTCCCCCAAAATCATGTCAAATATCAGTATTCAACATTTTGTTTTAAAACATCAAAACATTATTTATGCATTTGTAACTGCAGGTTAAATATAGTTGAGGTCAAAAGTTTGCATCCCCCTTTCAGAATCATTACGTTAATTATTTTGCCAAAATAAGAAGGATCATACAAAATGTATGCTATTGTTTATTTAGTACTGACCTGAATAAGATATTTCACATAAAAGATGTTTACATATAGTTCACAAGAAAAAATAATAGTTGAATTTATATAAATGACCTGTTTCAAAAGTTTACATTACCTTGATTCTTTATACTGTGTTGTTACCCGAATGATCCGCAGCTGTGTTTTTTTTGTTGAATTTACTCAGGTTCCACAAATTCTTTGGTTTTTCAGCATTTTTTGTGTATTTAAATCTTTTCCAACAATGACTGTATGATTTTGAGATCCATCTTTTCACACTGAGGACAACTGAGAGACTTATTCTATTACAGAAGGTTCAAATGCTCACTGATGCTTCAGAAGGAAAAACCATGCACTAAGAACCGGGGGTGAAAACTTTTGAACAGAATGGAGATGTATGCATTTTTCTTATTTTGCCTAAATGTCATATTTTTTTTTAATTTAGTACTGCCCTTCAGAGGCTACAGATAATAGTTACATGTTTCCCAGAATACAAAATAAGGTAAATTTACCCTAATGTTCAAATTTAAAAAGTTTTCACCTCCAGCTCATAATCGTGTTTCCTTCTGGGGCATCAGTGAGCATTTGAACCTTCTGTAATAGTTGCGTATGAGTCCCTCATTTGTCCTCAGTCCCCTTTGTGCATATTGTTCATTTATTTTTTTCCAAAGGAGAACTTAGGTTGTTAATTTTAGATGAACTTAAAACCACTATTGGTGACGACGTAATGTTTTTAAACATTATATAAATATGACATGCTTTTTAATTTTTTTTTATTTAATCTCATTTCCACAAGTGTTAGATATCTCAACTACACAATTACTCAACATGCCAATTCCTAGTACACAATCTTCTGCAGAGTTCTGAACTTGTTTAATCCAATATAATGCACGTGCTTTCTCTTTAGGAGTGTATTTTAGAGAGCCGGCTCAGGGGCGTAGAAGTACGTCTTCTGGAGAGTGTTGGCAGACTTGAGCAGCGATTGGCTCTTATGGAACACAGAATACATGCTCTGGAAAAAAACTTGGCTGGCAAGATTATCATCGAGAGCAACCAGTGGGAGAACTTGGAGAGTCGCGTGCTGCTGCTGGAGACCAGGCTGACACTGACCTCAGCACAGGTACAGGAGTTTAAACATCTGTTTGGAGGTTTGGAACTGTAAAATTTAATTTATATCGCAATTGTGGCATAATGCTGCTTTCTCCCAAAACTCACTTTGATGATCAAGCTTGCGTCGCGTGATGAAAAGCAGTGACAGTCTCCAGTGCAAATACACATACCCTTGCAAAGCTCTCACATGTGTTAGTTTAAAAAATGGGAAATTCATTTGGAAAATACAGTATTTTAGGAAGACTGCAAGCCACTTTAAAGGTCAAATGCCAGTATACAGCAAATGATGTGTTCAGGAAAAATAATTTTCTAGTACATTAACGTTCTAACGGTTCATGAGCGTGTTATTTTAGGATTTGTTTTAAAATGACAAGTTGACATTGCAGGAG
This sequence comes from Labeo calbasu, assembly GCA_019740295.1. Lineage (NCBI taxonomy): Eukaryota > Metazoa > Chordata > Actinopteri > Cypriniformes > Cyprinidae > Labeo > Labeo calbasu. Next base: position 31,632 of record JAHKKF010517202.1, on the reverse strand, counting down.
TAATGAATATAAGATGAGTTCATGTGTTTTATGGTGCTGACAAAACAAAGTTTTCTCCACTTCTATAGAGTCTAACTTCAGGAGAGTGTGTTCTCAGCACAGACAATGGTCGATTCAAAGAGGACACAGGTACTTGGCAACATTTTAGCTTTAAAATTGTAATAATTTAACAAACCTACATGACTTAAAATCTAATAATGTGTCATTTTTTTTTATTTGTATCTTTGTTAAAGTGCCTGCAAGTGGCTTTTCTACTGTGAATCTGTCACCGTCTGACATCAGTGATAATGGACACGCTACAGCCAGTTCTCCTCCAACAGCTCCCCAGGTGACCGACCATCCATCCATCCACTCATCATGTTTTTAAGAGAAGTTTGGTTAATAACTGCTATATGTATTTTTCTTTCTGTTTTTTAGAATTTTAAAGAAAGACTGGACAGAATCGTTTATATGTAAGTGTTATTTTTATATAAATATAAGTGTTATTTACACTGAGTTTTTGAACAGTAAGACAGTAAGAAGTCTCTTCTGCTCACCAAGCCTGCATTTATTTGATCCAAAATACAGCAAAAGCTGTAAAATTGTAATATAGGTTTACTATTTAAAATAACTGCTTTCTATTTGAATATATTTTAAAATGTAATTTATTCCTGTGATCAAAGCTAATTTTTCAGCATCAATTCTCTAGTCTTCAGTGTCACATGATCCTTCAGATTTTTTTTTTTTTTTTTAATAATAGTATAAATTATAGTAATTCAAGAATGCTTTAAACTGATCAAAAGTGATGACGAAGACATTTATAATGTTACAAAAGATTTCTATTTCAGATAAATGCTGATCTTCTGAACTTCCTATTCATCAAAGAAACCTAAAAAAATCTAATAATATAAATAATAATAAATGTTTTTTTGAGCAGCACATCAGAATATTTGAACGATTTCTGAAGGATCATGTGACTGGAGAAATCTTAAAAAATTTAGCTTTGAAATCACAGGAATGAATTACATTTTAAAATATATTTAAATAGAAAATTTTAGTTAATAGAAAAAAATATTTCAAACTTTACTGTTTTTGCTGTACTTTAGATCAAAAAAATACAGGCTTGGTGAGTAGAAGAGACTTCTTTTAAAAAAAAAAAACATTAAAAATCAGTGTATATATAAATAGTTTTAACATTTCTATTGAAGGGTTATGTTTTGGGTCTGATTTAAAAAAAAAAAAAAAAAAAACTTTTAGACAAAGGACTGCACATCAATACATTATTTTGGTTTTTTTCTGTCCCATTTCAGGATGAAGGATACATCTAACATTCTGCAAAACATAGAACCGACAATGTAAATTTGATCAGAGTCCATAGAAACTTATTTTAAAGGAATAAAAGTTCTGTCATTGTTTTCTCACCCTCAAATTGTTCCAAAATTAGTGTGATGAGCACTTTGTGATGAACACCAAAATTGTGGTTGAACAGTATTTTAATATGCCTTTCAACTGATTCTGCAGTTGCATTAACATAATAGTAAGTGCTTTGTCCTCTAGATGTCACTGCTACCCAAGTAAAACCTAATGGTAAATTAGTTCATGGCGCCCTCTGAAGTCAGTTTTCTGTATTGCACTTTGTCCTGAAAGCTACATCAATCATTGTGCATTAAAAATAATGACATGTATTTGTTATTGTACTATTCTTTCTTTAGCACGTCTGCCAAAATAGAGAAATAAACTACTTAGCCACGATTTAGGGACCATGCTGGATTTAGTTAGAAATAATATGTCATTTTTCCACAATGTATATAAACATTGTGGCTCTGTGGTGCTATTAAAACAGTGCTTTGTTTGTTTGAGCATCCTGAATAGTTTACGGCATGCGCTCAGCCAATGGCATAAGTTTTGGATGTGAGTAAGTTTCTGTGCTCCAGGGAGTGTTTGTGAAACTTGTTTAATGATTATTTTCAGTTTGGTGATGTTAGTAGCATAGAAATACTGAAGGAGAAACCTTCTCCTGTACTGATCCAAGACCATTTTTCTCCTATATTTTCCTTTTAGCTGGATTTAAATGTTGTAAATTAGGCAACAATGATTACAGGAAGGAATCAGAAAAAGAACTGCAGCAAATTTCCAACTTATGAGTCGCTGTTAGCAGAATTTAAGAATAATTGACTCCTGATAGGACAAGCTTGCAATGTATTTTTCAGGAACAGCTGCCAGACCGTGTTATTAATATTTCCTAGTAATCTGAGCACATTTCTGAGGTCAGGTGACCTTTGGATGGTCCCTTGGTGTTGGGCTTCATGTACAAGATATCACATTTATCAGATTTCAGTTTGCATTAAAAAACTTAAAAGATCTGGCTTTGACCCAGCAATGTCTCACAAGAAGACATCAGAGGTCTGATTTGTTAGTCTCACAGGACAGCTTTACCCTTCTCATGTTTCTTTTTCTGTACAAGGCAATGATGTAAAACTGTTTTTCATCAGTGGATTTTCTCTCTGCAGTTGACAACACAGAGTGGGTCACTGACCTCTGTTCGTTCTTCCAGACGTTTCTTTCAGTGCCCTACATACAGCAGACACAATGAGAATCGCTCTGTTTAGATCAATCGGACACAAAGAAATCATGGAAAGGAAAAGAAAGGTCAGATGACCGCTGTAATTATGTTGAAGGAGAGTCTTTTTTGTGTGTATGTTTGGTGTGTACTCAGGAGTCAGAGCTGGGAGAGATGCTTAGACAGATTCTTTGGGAACTGATGTGTGTCTGGAGCACACTAAACTAAAGGGGCTGCACTTTGTCTCCACTAGCTACAGGGTTCTGCTAAAGTCTGCATATGGGTCAAGGATGTGACACTATTTATTATTTAATCAAAATTAATATGCATGCTTTAAATTGCGGTTAAAATATTTTTTTTTAATAAGAAAAACTTTGGTAGTTTGACTTTTTTCGCAAAAAAATTAAATTCTAACATTTTCCAGAACTTGGCAGACAAATACATTTTTTAAAGTTTTGTTCATACATATTACTCGTATCCCAACTTTGCTACGTATAACATCATAACTTAGGCCCCAGAAAACCCCTGTGGAATCAACAGGCCTCTGGCAGTGGCCAGATGTGAATGGAAAAGACTTTTTTTTTTTTTTTTTTTAACTTTGCTCTCCTTGAGACTGCATGCAGGTTTCTCAGTAGTCACAACTTGCAGAAGTAGATGTTACCGTTGTTGTTGTTGTTGTTTTAATCAGTACAATTAGAAACAATATACACAAAAATATACTGGGTTAAAAACAACCCAGCTTGGGTTATTTGGCAACCCAGTGCTGGGTAAATATTGGACAGAGCACATGCTGGGTTATTTTGACCCAGCTGGTTGGGTTAAATGCTGGATTATTTTATTTAAATCAGCTATTGTTTAAAAATTATTATATTGCTGGCTTAAAAGGACTGGAACTTATACAACATACAAGTTTTTTGGCGGGGTTCCCCTGGTCAAATTAGCATTCCAGGGGCTAAATATTACGATACTGGGGTCGTTTCAACCCGTGGACATGAAAAACAACCTGCAACAACGATTCTTGCCGATTCTTGGCAACACTGGTTGATTCATCAGAGACGGGCTTAACTCAGCGGTTGGGTAGAAAAAAAATAACCCAGCATTAAAAATGACCCAGCAACCTAGTTACAGAAAAACTACCCAGCATTTGGGTTAAAAAATAACCCAGCACCTGGGTAAAAATATTAAAAACAACCCAATAAAACGACCCAACAGGCTGAACCCAGCATTTAGGTTAAAAAAAAAAAAAGGTTTTTGGGTTTAGTGAATGCTTTGAGAATTGAATAAATCTGGATTTGTCAAAATTTGTCAGATTGAAAGAGCCACTTAGCAAGTTAATTAGAGATACTAGAAATTAAAAACATTTTTAGTTTATTTACAACCTAGTGCTGGGTGAAATATGGGTTGTTTTGACCCAGCGTTTTTGTTAAATATTTAACCCAACCTTCTGGGTAGTTTTATTTAACTCAACTATTGTTTAAAAATTACTACATGGCTGTATTAAAATGAACCCAAAATAGTTTCTAAATTAAAAATCAGACACATCATTACTAGAGGCGTCAGCAATAAATTTATTGAAAAGCAATTTTAAAAATGTTTAGAATTTAATTATTATTTATTTAACTTATTGATAAATGTTACATTTTTAACATTATTTAACATATATTTTGGGTTAACTTTAAGCAAGAAATATAATAATTTTAAGCAATAGTTGAGTTAAACATAATCCAACCACTGGGTCAAAACAACCCAGTTGCTGGGTTTGTCCATATTTCACCCAGCGCTAGGTTGTTTTTAACCCAGAATTTTTTGTGTTGTTTTCTGTACATTTTCAAATGTGTCACTTTGCACTACCGTTCAAAAGTTTTGGGACAGTATCTGTTCAACATGGATTTTCAGCATTGATAATAGTGTGAATATATATTGAGCAGCAAATATGCATATTGGAATGATTTCTGAAGCATCATCTGACTGAAGACTGTAGTAATGATGCTGATAATTCAACTTTGACATAACAGGAATAAATAACATTTAAAAGTAATCAAATAGGAAATTTATGTTAGTTATAATAATATATCAAAATATGTTATTGCAGCCTTGGTGAGCATAAGGGACTTATTTCCATTCAAAAACTTTTAACAAATCATACTCAAACCAAATTTTTGAGAGACTAGAATGAATGATCTCATTATTTTACCTTGTTAGGCTCATCAAATCTCCATTCCATGCCATCAACTTCTGCAGTCAGTTTGTTTGGTCTAAACTTTACAGCACAGGTACAGGCAGCACACCTAATTTGAAATCTGCTCAGCCATTCTGACATGAAGACTGAATTGAGAGAAAATAAATTGTCCCACAACATTCAAGCCAATTAGTCTTTTAAAATGGGAAGTTTGCTTGACCGTAACTGGATAGTTTGGAGCTGGACCATGTTGTAATGTGTTGCAATGATGGTTCCTAGATGAATAAGAAGCTGATTGCAATAATAATCCTGCTCAGGTCTTTATTTAAAAAAAGGAAAGCGTGAATGAAAGATGAAAACAGGGATCCATTCATAATGAATGTGTCATTAGGTTTTGCTGATTGGCCGTTGAACGCACGGCTCTGTTGCTTTCCAGCGCTGCTGTAATCCCCTGCTCTCATTAATCATTGTCCTGAAAGACGGGTGGGGGAGATGAGAGAAACGACTTGGTGAAGTGGGTGAGAGGGAACACTTCTTGCATTCCTTCTCTTTCTTAAAGCGTGTATGTTTATGCAAGCTCCCCTCATTCCATTCCACCAGCCACACCATTCCAGATCCCACCACATTAGGTTCATTTTCACTCCTAATTAGCAGGACCTCATGCATGTCTATGAACTCTTTACCTTCCTGATTAGTTTGTCGCAGCCATGCCGGCATCTGCACCTCTCGAGCAGCGCGAGGCTAATTGAGCTAATCACTCAAGTTAATGAGACTCTTTTTAAAGGTTGGAGGGCATAAGCAAATACGATGAAGAGAGTGAAATGAGAAAGATATAATTAGAATCACAGATGAGTTTACTTATTATGCCATTGACTTTCAGGTATATGAAGCTGTATTTTGGTTTTGAAATGAATGTTCTCCCAGTAATGTCAGCAGAACATTTGTATAAAGCTATCTCATCTTTAATAATATTTTCAAAACGTTAGTGCAATGATGAATGCACAATACTAACATGAACTGTTAATAAAACATGGAAACTGCTCCTGAATAGAATGAATATGCACACAAACACACAACGTACATGTTGTGTGATTTATTGATGTGTTCCTTTTATTTCACACATTGCATGCTCGTAGTTTCTTTTGCGCGTACTCTTTAACGGGGAAGTAAGCCTGTGGGTGAAACTTCAGGGTCATTAACCGCGATAGGGAAATAACGAGAAGAATAACATCGTGCAGTAAATGGTAAAACTGTTTGCACTACAAACCAGTGTGTTCATAATAAGGATAATATATTAAAATAACAAGGTAAGACACACTAATTCGCAACATCATGCAGGAAAACGAGTTATTTTGTACAGCTAAAAATAGTTGGAGGGATGAGACCGGAAGCCAGACCCATAAAATTTACACATGGCCGCGCCCACTCTTACAGGAAGAAACCACAGCATTTGCACGACGCTACGAACACAGTAACATCTGACAGCACAGGATCGTTTTTCTGAGGTGAGAGACTTTGTATTTCCTAACAAGTTGTGAGCTATAGAATAATGACACTGAGATTAAACCTGGAAACATCTCATCACCGCAGATACTGAATCAGGACAGCGTGTTTTTCTCAGACACGCTTGGACACAGAAGCGTCAACAGCTTTCACGCATATTTTTTCAAAATAAAAGTCTCGCATCGGAAAACATTTAGAATAGAGTGTTGTGGAGTATATTGGCAGCACTGAATGTAAAACAATACCACAGAACCGAACGAAATTCGCATATTTTGCTGATTACTGCTGTTGAAAATGGTCAATTATTGTCATGTTTTGGGCTGTACTAATCAGTCAGATCAGGGAAAACATCTGGAGTATTATGGATTGCCAAAAGTTATAACAGATCAAGAAGAAGAGTGCACAACAAAACTGTCTGAGGAACAAAAGGCGTTTGTTGTTGGCCAAACTGAACCAGGATTTCCAGGGCAAGAATCTCGACAACATTCGTGTTTTTTCTTATTATTTCCAGTTCAGGTAGGTGAAATATTAGGCTAATATCTTAATTAATACTGCTCATAGGTATCTTTACTACCTATTAACTTTGGTTTGTCAAAATATTGCACCCTTTTCTGCTTACTAAGTCCTTCTCTATATGATTTAGCAGCTTCACATGTTTTTTTCCCCCATTGTTTAGACAGCATAAATTAGCAGAACAATGTATTCGGTAGTACATTAACCATGAAATCCATGCCGTTGTTTACATCCGAGTATAGCCAATATGGCCACGCATCCGAGTAACTGACCAAATCATGATGTAAGTGCAAACCCTGTTTTATGTTTTTTGATGTTGTTTTTTTGACTGTACGCTCCTGCGACCCAGATGTTGAGAAACACAGAACATTCAAAAATGATAAAATGGACATTTCCCCTAACGTTTTATGTATCATTTGCATAACCAAGAAAAAAAGTATTAAAATATTTAAAAAACTGAATGTTCAGACAACAATCAAAAATACCATTTTCATAACTTAATAAGAACATTAGCAGAACATCTGTATTTAATTTCGATTTTAAAGTGGAATATTCAAAGATATATAATGGAGAACATTTACAATATTAATAAGATCAAGTTAATTGCATGATGTGTATGCTGCCTTATGGGCTAAATATTTGTTCTCTGGGAGTCTCTTTTGCTAACCCCTTAAATTAGCGTTCATTTTATTTCATTGTTTTGTTCCGAAAAGAATTTCCTCCAAGTCGCTTGATTACAAATTTACGCCACTCTCAATGCTTATTTTCTTTGCCAATAGGAGTCGAGTTATTATCCTTGGCCAGCCGCCAAGACCTCATTCACTGCCAGTCAAAACAGTTTTCACATGCTCATGGGAAGCCCTACAATAACATCTTATCATTAGAAACGAGCACATAGGCAAGTATTTGGGCCACTTGGCTCCCCTGATGTAAAATAAACATAGGGGGTTCTCGGTAAACCTGCGAGCTGATTGAGTCTCAAGTCCTTAGCAACACCAGAGGGAATGTACACAGTGATACTTTCCACAAGTCTCTCTCTCTATATGTCTTATTCTGTGCAAAACGTTTTTTAGATGTCACTTAGAATTTTAAGATCTCATATCATGCAGTCTTTGGCAATGTGTGCAAAAGCAGCAGAGTTTACAATGCCTACGGATACAAATCCCAAGAGACCATCCCTGTTGTGTTTACATTGAAGATATCTCCTGTATGCACTACTGGAACTGGCAGAAAATAGAATATTGTGTTAGATTTTCCCACCATAGTCCGTAAAGAATATATGAACTAAACACCTCGTGCTTATCTTAGATTTGTCTGCCTCTCTGCCAACAATAATGGCATGTTTGCACATTTCCTCTTCCCTCTGACAAGGGAGGACACTTTTGGGTCATCTAGATTTTCACTTCTTAGAAATCATTTATATGTTTGTTCAACTACTTTGTGACTTTTTACCTAAAACCTCCGTAACTGATTTTTTATTTTATGTATTTATTTATTTATTTATTTATTTATTTATTTATTTTTCTGGCCTGTGTGTTTTATATTATGTAAGGGGAAATAGTGTATGGCCTACAACTTTTTTTTGTTTCGGGTCACAGATGGCGTTTTTACTTGTTTCTTTGTGTGTGTTAATAGCCAGCATTTTAATTATATGTTTACTGGAAAGTGATCCAAATTCTCTTTTTTTTTTTCTCTCTGAAGAATGTAAAAGTAATTAAATCAAATATGACGTAACCATAATCATACACTGAATACTACTTAAGAAAAATGTATGAAAATATATTTTAATATAATTAAAAATCGTACGTACTACAGCAATTGTTGGCTCTTTGTTGAACTTTGTTCCTTTTTTGTAATTTACTCAAAAAAGCATCTGCTTATTGCGTAAATGTTTTTTTTTTGTGCCAAGTTCAACATTTATTTATTTATTTAACAAATATAGTATCTCATTCTTGAAATTAAAATACACTACTTCATTAAACTTGTCAAATTTTTTCAAATCTGTGAGACCAAACGTTTTTTCCAGGAAGAGATTTAAAGTTGCAATACTTTGAAAAGGACTAAGGCATGCTTGCCATTGAAATTTAGTTTTTTGCTTAGTAAGAGCACCGTTACACTCCTGAATGATTCAAAACCAGCAGTTAACTGTCTGTGTTATTACACTATTCCTCTTCTGATCCTTTCCTGTCCTGCAGATTGCTTCAAATGTGTCAAGATTTGCTCCCAGTGAAAACTGAACTACAAACCTCTATTAACAGGACGAGTGACGTAAAAGAGAGTGAGACATCCCAGAGACTATGTTGGCCGGCCTGACATATGTGTTGCCATTTAATCTTAGGGGAAGGGATGTCTTTTATCACAGCTTTTAACCTTGCTTTGTTGCAAAAAAGTCTATTTTTGTTTTACCTCGGTTTTAATACATTTTGTCAAGGTCAGATTTGTCAGACATTTCATTCAGACCAGGGAAAGAGAGTTTCTTTATTTAAAAAAAATATTTAGTGACTTATAGTAAATGATAGGAAATTATAGAAAGTAACATAGCAAGCAAGCAAACATCAAACAAACAAATAAATAATTAAAATATGTAATAAATTCATATACGCCAAAAAATTAAGCTACATGCGATAGGCTGTTAGACATTTGTTACACGTTATACATTTAAGTGCTATTCATCTGTGTGTATGCATTTCACTTTTTCAATGTCTTATTTCTGGGTGTCGGGCCAGAGACCTCGAGGTAACAGTCCCACTGGCCCACTCTGTAATCTGTCCTGGGTGACAGTTGCTTGTAGTTCTAAACAATGTTTAAAAACACTTAAGCCCCTCCAGGACTGCTGATGAATTACACCCCAAAGTATCTAGGCAAATAAACAGTAAAGTAGTGAGTCTAGACATGTGCACAGTATTAAACTCCCAAAGAGCTTCGAAAAACAGCGATCTCTACCAAAGTAACCACAGTACAATTTTTTGCATTAGTTTTTTGTGTTTAATGATACAAACAGAAGGCATGTTTGAAAAGCAGAAATTAATTATTATTATTATGTAATATAATAATGTTATATAAAACACTAGGAGGCGTTTGAATCTTTTTTTAGTACCTGATATCCAACACCGTAAAAGTGAAGCGGTAATGTAAACAAACGCTGACAGATGTTAGAGTGCAGTACGATGCAGGCTAAACACATGCAATACGTAGTCATATCTGTATCTCTTTCTATATGTTTGAATTATGTATGACTTAAAGTATTGCCTGTGTATGAGAGGATGAGAAAAAATATAAGTTAATAAATTACACTGTTTGATTTTTCAACTAACAGCAAACTAATTTGTCCTGAGGGGGGCGCCAATAAACTATCAACACGCTGTCAAAGATAAATACTTTATTTGTGTAAAATGACCTGCGTAATCCTGGATTACTGGGTTGTGCCAGTGATTCCTCCTGTCAACCAAAATAACGGACTGAGCCACAAATGCTCCCTCTCAGTCACTGCTTAATCAGAATGATATCTTTCTTGTTATTTATCTCTCTCCTGCTTCAATTCAAAGCAGCAGTCAGTGTGAACAGATGCATGACACATCATATCATCATTTTTATTGTAAGTTCTGGAAACTTGAACATGAAAACTTTGTTCAGGATTAGACCAAACGCATGTGTTAAAACTGCTGGTCTTAAAGTATTGCATATGTGACCAAAAACTAAACCTTTTCAGAGATCACATACAAAATGCCAGAGACACAAGGAAACATTCAGCGTCTCTCCTTTCTCAGAGCTATTACTCATGGAGGAGTGCCAAAACACTCCAGTGAAACTTTCAATGGAAGAACATTTTTGCTGCTTTCTAACAAATCTGCTTGATTGCACATCAGTTGCCAAAGTGAACATGAGTTACACCAACCCGGGTCAGGAAATGACCAGGGCTTTGGGCAAAAATACCAGTGGAAGTTCAGTACCTCTACTGGAGCTGTCTGACACAAATCTGTATTTACTCTCTCAGTAGTGACAGTGCGTATAATATAAATATAAAGTGTTCTTTCATGGGGGGAAAGTAAAATAACATCTGAAAACACACATGAAGAAGGAAGTAAAAAATTGTAATGAAATCTTTTTCTTTTTTTTCTTTTTTTTGTGATAGACAATATGAAGCTGTACAGAAACCTCTTTAAAATGTATTTCAGAAGAGCATTTATTTATTTTTTAATAGCTCTAACAGAGCAGAAATTATTTTAGTTAATTAAGCTGAACTACACACTCAAAAATCCCTGATTCCCAAAGAACTAAAAGAACAATTCCAAAGAACATATATTCCCCGTCATGAAAGAACTTCTGACAAACAGCGAGGCATGTCATTCAACACACTCTTCATCTCATGTCACAACTTCCTGCCCACAATGAGCTAACCGAGCTGCATATCTTTCAGCTGAGTTACTACTAGTGATTAACAAGGCTTTCTCATCTGTTTAACCTGTACTCAAACCCCACCCAAGCTTCCTCAGGGCCTTCACTGTGATCTTAATGGCCTGGCTCATCTAGTCTCCTCTCACTTCAATTACTGATAAGAAGTGTGTCAGAGTTTGTGTCAGTGCTTTCCTAAAGCAGAAGACCAGCAGCCTATGTATACAAGATGTTTAGAGAGAGTTAACATTAATTACTGTATTAGGTATCATGAAGGAACACGCATGTTAAAAATGTTATGGTTTATGCAGAAGTAAATGTTAAACAAGATGAACAAATGGTATGATAGTTGTGCATTGTTTCTTTTCTTTTGCGTGTGTATGTGTCTATTGCATTACCGAAACTATTGCATAATGACAGTGTTACTTTAAAACTACACATCAACACGTTCGTGGTTCACTTGTGGCTTTTGCAAGAATTCAGTGAGGAACTATTTGTACAATATAGAAAGAATACACTTCCTTCAAGAATTCTTTAGATGCCGATACTGTGTAAATCTTTAACTATCAGACTGTCATCATTCAAATGACTCCCTCCCAGTCCTCATAGACTTTCATATCTTTATCAAAGCAGAGTCACATTCTTGGCAATCTCTGTGACGTTTCATCAAAGGAATTTTGCAAAGTCACAATGTAAAAAGTTAAATTCTCTGGATACTCTGAGAACTGTTATTGTCAGATTGAACACTTATAAACCAATTAGGACATTTGTATAGTTTATTTATAGAACTGGACTTTAGTGTAGACTTTGTGACTGTGCTGATATCTGGCTGATAATGTTTTAACAGATAAGCCATGTTTTGATTGACCAAGATGATGCTGATGTGTTCCATATCAAAATATGTACCATTACTAAACCATTTGCAATTGGTATGTTTTTACTTTGGCTACATTTATGTCAATTCATGAAAAATCATTTATTTTTAGTTTGTATTTAGCAAAATTACTGGTTAAGATGAAACAGCACTGCTGAAAATAGAAAGACTTTGCGTATGTAACTAAAACATGAAGTTCAGGAGTTATCCATTTGTGGTAATGCGGTAAGCACAGGCATTTGTGCAGATTCCTGGACATTACAACTTCATGGATGTAAACACAGCTGCCAGGTGACACTTGTTTCTGGATTTGCATTCCAGAACAGTGTGGGGTTTTTTGATATAGGCAGGGACAGTGTATATAGCAGCTGGTCTCAAAATCTACAGTACTACAAGTAGATTTTGGATTAGTTTGGGGTAAAACAGAGCCTATGCTATATGCATTTAGCTGCTAGAAAATAAAGAAAACATTTTATTGGTATTTTCAAAAGTTTATTGTTTGATTTATACATAATAAAGATAAAAGATACTCTCTCTGTCACAAAGATATCTATATATCTAAAACATTATACAAAAAAATATACAAAAATTGTAAGAATCATTGGTTTTGCGCTATTGAGGTACGATAGACATGAAAACAGTAACTGAGTTATTAATAAATATGATTTCGTTTTGGTTCTCAAAAGCAATTACTCACAGTTAAAGCAGTTATATACATATTTAAAGTTACAAAAAATGACGAAAAAAGGAAACTGTTGTAGAAAGAGGCCCGAATACCACTATGCGGTTCTTTTTGGTTTCCCCAAAACTCAAATGATAAACAGGAAACTCTTACATAATCTATACTTTCCCTATTTATTTCTTAAATGTGGTATAGGTTTGCGTCATTCAGCTATCTGTTTGAGGTGACTTCAGTAAAATAAATGTTCTGGTGAGGAATGAAGAGAAGAGGAAAAAAGACAGACATGTTTGATGAAGGCATCACTTTCAAGCTGAAAGAGGCTCGTAGGTGTGAAAGTGAATGCCTTTAGAACAGGTGATCTTCATCACGGCTCCGTTTAGGCTTTCATCTATTATGATTCGTAGCATTCCTTCTGCAATCAGAGATGGTCTGTAGATATACATACAGACACAACAAAGTCATATTTCACATTTTTTTGTCCCTCTGTAGCATGTTGAATCAACACATTTCAGCAAAGAATGTAGAGTCTTAAAAAGCATGCAACGTGCAAGGCAATTCATTTTTTTTGTTTTAAAATCAATCTCCTTGTTGACATACTGTAACTTCAAAGGATTAGTTCACTCCTGAATTTAAATTTCCTGATAATTTACTCACCCTCATGTCATCCAAGATGTTCATGTCTGTCTTTCTTCAGTTGAAAAGAAATTAAGGTTTTTGAGGAAAACATTCCAGGATTTTTCTCCACTTAGTAAACTTCAATGGGGATCAACGGGTTGAAGGTCCAAATTGCAGTTTCAATGCAGCTTCAAAGGGCTCTACATGATCCCAGCCGAGGAATAAGGATCTTATCAAGCAAAACGATCGGTCATTTTCTAAAAAGTAAATACAAATGTATATAGTTTTTAACCACAAATGCTCATCTTGCACTAGCTCTGCGATGCACGTCTTTATGCAATTATGTTGGAAAGTTCACGTGTGGTTAGTTCTTCAGCTGTGAACGCCAGTTCAAAAAGGTAGGGTGGGGAGAAAAATCTCTTTTTCTCCTCCAACTTCAAAATCATCTGTTTTACTAAAGACCTTTTTTTCTATAGGTCGTTTGACTTTACTTGCGCTTCCGTTTTGTTAACACTGAGTTGGTACTCCTACATCATATGTGACCTTTTCAAACGTGACTACATAATTTGTGAAGTCTTTCGTGGACACAGAGCTTGACAAGCATTTGCGGTTAAAAAGTAGGGCTGTCCTAGTAGTCGTTCATTTTAGGCATTAGTTGACTATTAGTCGCACGTTTATTAATAAACCATATAAATCATATTAATGAGCCTTTAATTGTCTACATAGCCTAATGAGCGCTTAAGCACGCAAAAGCAAAGGCAAAAGCTTGCCACAGTGCACCGACGGATACAGTATGATAATTATGAATGTGTCTTGGAACAACACCAAGGAGACCCCATTACTGTTTTAATAATTTATTGATAAACTAGCGCTTTCTTTGTTTTCAGCTTAAGAGATGAAGTCGGCGACACTGACTCGTGATCTCCGCAGTAGTGGATGCGCCTGTATGCATCATACGGATTACGTAATCTGACCATATTTGTTTTCTATTGAATTGGTTCATTTGAAAATAGACAATTCAATCTCTATAGATATTTTTTTTTCATGTCTGTAAGGCAAGTATACACAGTTTGCTTTAATTATTTTACAAAAGCGCAATGTTTCGTACGCACAAATAAAAATAGAGTCTTTACTTTTATCTGTATGACCCAAAATGACAGAGTATTTTAAAAGCATGTGACCGCACCGGCGACTCTATCTGTCATGCAGGGAGTGTGCTACTATTCAGCTTCCACACTCGGCACAGACACTTCAATAGTGCACATTTTTCTAGGTTAACATTAGACTGAGTTGTCACGTAAAGTTGCTACTACATAAATCTTTCAGATGAAAAGGCATATTTGAGGTCGATGAATGATAGGAGTGTTTGGATGTCCTGCCCGATGTACTATATTACCACATAGACCAGCCTGTGGATTTTTTTGTGACTAATAAAATTTTGGTCGACCAAGTCTCTTCTCGTTGACTAACGGTTATTCGACTATTAGGGGGCAGCCCTATTAAAAAAGTATATGCTTTTTTTTTTTCAGAAAATTTAGCTAGATAAGACCCTTATTCCTTGGCTGGGATCGTGTAGAGTCCTTTAAAGCTGCATTGAAACCGCAATTTGGACCTTCAACCTGCTGATCGCCATTGAAGTTCACTATATGGATGAAAATTCTGGAATGTTTTCCTCAAAAATGGTATTTCTTTTCGACTGAAGAAAGAAAGACATGAACATCTTGGATGACATGGAGGTGAGTAAATCATCAGGAAATTTTAATTCTGGAGTGAACTTTCAGATACACCACCAACACTAAAAGAATAGTGCTGGAGAGGAAAATTGCAAAGGCGTGAAAAAAGGGCCAGGAATGCTGTAGGTGTTTGTTGGGGTGGAGGAGGTTGATTTGATTCAATTTTAAGTGCATGTCAAAAATCTTGCAAGCAAAACATACGGTTTAATCCACCTTTAGTCAGTGGGTGGTGCAAAATGAGTATCTAGATTTTCCAGTAAAGGCAAGTTTAAAAGTTTAAAAGCACTTTATCCAGGGGTGTCCTGGAGGGCCACTGTCCTGCAGAGTTTAGCTCCAACTTGCCTCAGCACACCTGCCTGGATGTTTCTAGTATGCCAAGTAAGACCTTGATTAGCAGGTTCAGGTGTGTTTAATTGGGGTTGGAGCTGAACCCTGAAAGACAGTGGCCCTCCAGGACACCCCTGACTTTATCCACTGATTATTTACTTGCAGCCTTCAAGGTCTAGACTGGAAACAGACTTTTGCTGTTATCTAGAAAACACTGTTGCTCTCTGCCCAATCAATCTGTTTATTCAGGGGACTGAATATAACAAACAAAGTGAAACTATTAAGCAATCTAATTCAGAAGAAACTGAACTCTGCTTACTTAAGAACGCCATACTTGTTGATCCTCTGCTTGAATTCATCTTTGTACTTGACAAACTTGCCCATTGTTTCCTCATGCTCCACAGTGCGAAGGAGTTGGGTGTCCACGAAGGCTGGGCACAGTGTGTTGATCCTCACTCCATAATTGCCCTGTTCAGATGCGTCCTGCCGACAACAAAACGTGTCCAAACACGGTCAGCCTAAATTACACACACAGCGCAAAGAATGTGTCAACACACAGGGCTGAGAGATCCTATCTGTGAGCAAACACAACTACTCTCTCGGGGGGGGAAGCTAGGCTGTGAAAGCCACACTGGGTTAGCTGGTTTAGTTGTCAGGTGCTGGAATGCAGCATATTTTAGAGAACGGATTTACATTTGGTTACAGTAAACTTTACCTATGGTAAACTAGTGAAACAGTATTGATGTACTCACCGCAATAGCTCTTGAAAATCCAATCACCCCATGCTTTGTCGCTGTGTACACTGGCTGGTGAGGAGAATGAAGAAATGCTAGAAGGAAATGAAACAAATGTGAATTCCAAAAAGAACCATATGTCTTTACTTACCTCATATTGTTCCTGTATACTTGTATACTTTTTTAAAAAAAATCAGAATACAAATTCGAATCTTTTTATAGGAACTTTTGCGTATAACCTCCGAAAAAGCAACACAAAAATTGCATTCTGAAACCATATGGTAGATTTGTGTGAGAAGCAGTCCAAATTTCAAAAGAAATCTTCCCCTCCAGTGAGCTGTTAATTGCAAGCAAATCATTGAACTCGATAAACAGATCAGTGAATGAATTATATTTTTGGACTGGTTCAACTCATTGACTCAACAGTTCTCGAGTTTCAGCTCACTGAAGGAGGAGATAATTAGGCAATAACGACTAAAATTTCAGTAGCTGCATTTCAATTATAGATTTGTGCAAAACTTTTGCGATATTTTATCCACCTTATTCTTATCCACCTGCAGTAAGCCTATAGGCGAAACGCCCAGTTTAATAGCTGCTATAGGGAAGTAACGAGAAGAATAAGAACGTGCAATAAACTGTAAAACTGCTTGCACAATACAATAAAATAATATGGTAAGACACACCAGTTTGCAATATCAAGCAGCAAAACAAGCTGTTTTGTACAGCTAAAAATAGCTGGATACGGATGAGACCGAAAGCCAGGCCCATAAAATTTACAAATGGCTGCACCCACTCTTACAGGAAAAATAAGGTGGATAGACGTCACTAAAAAAACCCATTGAGGATTGACTGCGAAGCCATTTCTGGGACGCTTTTGAACCATGCCGCAGGACGGTTGGTATAAACACAGTCATTGACTAAAGTGGCCGTGTTGGAGCCGTAATGCGCCACAGACGTGTGCGGTGTAAATAAGGGGTTATCCAAGCATTAATGGCAAGGAAAGACCCTTCTTCTTGAGAGCGGCCACATATGAGGTGTTTCTTGGTGGTTATAGTACATTAAACAATGATCATGTGACTTTTACGTATACGCCAGCTGATCTATAAATGCGATAAAACAGTTTCCATTGCAGTTTGTGAAATATTGTGCTTTTTTGGTGTTTTTTTCCCCCTAACATTTTTGGAACAGACACGTTAACTATGCCATTGTGTGGAAAAGAGCTGCGTGAAACTTCTTCACTATGTCACTATGTATTGTTCCATAGATGAAAGAAGGTTTGATGGATTTGGAACATTTTGGAACAATAACAGTTTATGATATCATCATTCTAGTTGACTGAATGAAGGGTTTTTGTAACCAGGGCTGCGATACTAGAGTCTGTTATTTTAAAGAGCGAGGTTTTCATCTTATTAAGACTGTAGCAAAATGAAGCCTGTGAATGATTTCCAATACCTTCGTCATGGAAAATCTCTGGATCTTCCAAGGCTGAGGATTTCTTTTTTAATTCACGCATGAAAATCCTAATGGTCTGTTTAAAGTGAAACAGCTTTTTGGAAATGAGCTGAGAACAATTTCCTAAACTAATGCTTTAATCTTTATAAAGCAGTTTGGTGCTTTATGAACCGATATAAAAATAAAACCTGCATTTTCCCCTATTCTCTTGCCCCTATCTTGATAAAATGTATATTAGGCCTATACAGCATTGAATGTATAGTTTATGTTATGTAGAAAGTTTTTTTTGGAAAAGTCAAACGGAACAATGTTTTCTTTAGCGTTCAGGCTTTGTTATAATAAACAACATTTACAAGCCGCATCAAACCGAGACAGCCAAGGACGCCAGGGGCAAATAGCTGAGACAGTATTTACAATTAAACAGTTCTTGTGTGTTCAGGATGAACAATTCTAAGCACAACATTAATGCACATGCAGTACATAACCCACTTTTGCACAAAAGAAGGCTCTGTTTCCCATTCTGGCTGTATTAACATCTTGAAGAGAGTCATCAAGTTTTCTTGTCCGTAAACATTTTAATTAAGGGGTAAGATCGTAATAAAAACTAAACCAAACAATGAGGTCATCCTAAAAAGACATGTTTCCATTCAGGATGGTTACGTATCGCTGCATAAATCCACCAGCTTTCTCCCTATATTCTCTAAAACTAGGTCCTAGACATAAAATTATTTTTTTAAGACTGTTCTGCTTATCTGTTCTGTGAAATGGTTTGAGGACAAATTCTAATTCTATAATTTATATTGTATTTATAATGTTCTATTTTTAGCTACATCTTGTCTGTTTAATTTATGGTATTTGCTACTTGTGAATATAAAATTGGATCTGTCACAACTGTCTCAGTGCAGCCTAGCTAATTTTTCCACAGTTTGTGAGAGCTCTTCATGGCAAAATTTAGAACAAGTTCAGGTACAAGAATAAATATTTATTAGAAAGGAATTTCTCAATCATTTTCAAGTTTCTGGTGAATAACCATTAGATATTCTGTCAGCCTTATTACTGATTTAATGCTGTCAGAATTAGAGACTGAAGCAGGCCTATATTTTATCTTACCCTCATGCCATCCTAGACGTACATGAGTTTTTCTTCATCTGAACAGATTTGGAGAAATTTAGCATTACATCACTTTCTCACCAATGGATCCTCTGCAGTGAATGGGTACCATCAGAATGAGAGTTCAAACAGCTGAAAAAAACATCACAATAATCCACAAGTAATCCATACGACTCCAGTCGATCAACTGATGTCTTGTGAAGTGAAAAGCAAAACTTCAAGGCATTTTAACTTTAAACTGTCACTTTTGACCAAAATATCCATCCATAATCCATAATAATGCTTCCTTCCAACCCCTGTTGTCCTCACACATCAAAATCCACCAATATATTTGTTTATAAATGTTTTGGACTGTTTTAGGCAAACACATAGCTTTTTGCGTCACAAGACATTAATTGATGGACTGGAGCTGTGTGGATTATTGTGATGTTTTATCAGCTGTTTGAAAACTCATTCTGATGGCACCCATTCACTGCAGAGAGAGTGCACACACGCTAAATTTCTCCAAATCTGTTTTGATAAAAAACAAACTCATTTACATCTTGAATGGCCTGAGGGTGAGTAAAGTTCAGCACATTTTCATTATAGATTAACAATTCCTTTAATGTTTGATTCTGGTAATAACTAATGTGATCTATTTTATGGTTAAACAAAACCAATATCAAGCTTCCAGCTTAAAAAGAAAGGGCAATGAGAGAAAGTGAGAGTTTCCTCAACAAAAGTCCAAGCAAATCAGTCTCCAGAAAAAAATTCCATTTTTTGTAGTAACAAAGCGAGAGTTGTTCCGCTCACAATGCGGGGTAATCACCTGTGTTACATTAGTTATAGAAACCTGAGAGGCAGTGAGGAAAATAAACCACCCTTTATCCCATCTTTCAGTTAAATGAAAAGGCTGTTTCAAATCTGAAGTCTAAAAACCTGTCTGAAGTGCGTTGGGGGTTATAAAAAGTTCACCGTAAGCCATGTACCATTTATCATCCTCAATGTACACACTTGTATATATACAAAATAATATTCTTATCTTCAAAACATTGCCAAGAATCAGTTTATCTATGTCTCAACAGCTCAGTGGTACCAAAACACAGGTATATGATTGCAGATGGATAACCTGATAATAGTTATGCTGCTGATTTGCGATTTCAGGGATTTATTTATTTTTTGGCATCTTCTGGGGTGCTTAAGTAAAAAGCTACTGCTATTTTCACTGGGAACTTGGATTTGCTGCGCTGTTGTTTGAAAAGTCACAAAGGCAGAAAAAGGTTATATAGTATGAAAGTAAGGTATAGGGTGAGCAATGTCCCTTTTTTCTAAGACTTGTCTTGGCTGGTATTTCTAAATTGCCTAAAATGTCTTTGTTTTGGCTTTGTTTTCCTGTTGTTTTCATACTTGCTGAAGCTAATGACTTAAAATAGTTTGAATAATAGCATACAGGCATTGTACATCGACCAATCATGACGTGTGAGAAAGTGGAATCTACAGATCAACAGTCAAAGCAATGCAAGTACATATAATGTATGAGGACTTTAGAGAACATGTCTATAGAAAAAGAGGACACATGGTCACGTAAGGAATGTCCCATTAATGTAATGTAATGTTTTCTTAAGTTTTTGTTTACTTTATGCTGGCTCTTCTTTGATGCAGTGGTCTTGGACTTAATACTGACACCTTCTGGTGTGGCTGCATTAAGTTTGTTTATCAAATGTTGGCCATTTTGGTTCATTGTGTAGTCAACATGGTATCACCCATGAAGGGGCGACCCACTTCATGTAGAATAAAACTCCTTATTTATCTCATGTGAGTGTATATAACTGATTTTTAAGTGATTTAAAGTTTATTTTAAGGGATATTAATGTATTTTTGTGTACAACAAAAACCAACCTGATCTCACGGCGAAAACGTACCTGGGGGAACATGTTCGCAAGATGCATAAAATGTACCAAATGTACATTTGGAATACTCTTTTAGCGCACTCAGTGGACATTTCACATCGAATACGAAATACATACCGCCATGTACGTTTCGTGACATATTTGATGTGAAATGTCCACTGAGTGCGCTAAAAGAGTGTTCGTTTTTTTTCCCCCGGAACAGATGAACGTACATTTGGTACGTTTTATGTAGTGTTGGTTTTGTTCACCGCAGTTGAAATGTCTGTTGAGTGACGATATAACTGTAATGCTCTGTGACGTTTTAAAATAATGTACTATCTGCCATTTTAGCTTTTCGATCCCTCATCTTTCAGCTCTTTCATCGTGAGTCATGTTTTTCACGGGATTCGTACCCAAGGATTGTGCAAGCTATTATGACACTGCTGCTATTATTTGCTTTATGTTCTCCTGTTGTTCAGTTCATAAGAGTTCATTTAAAACTGCATTCTTAGAAAAAAGGTGTGTCCAAATGACCTGTTTTTGTAAATGTTTTGTACAGTCTTTTGCATCTTAATCATCAAGGCCTTCAAGTGAATGCACAGTAATAATTATGCAATTTATTATATTTAGGCATAATAATTGAGCATGTGTCATTTTTCAACAGCAGGTATAGATCCTTGGCAACAGAGAAAACAGCAGCCCTTATAACCGGGTCAGATATATTTGCTTTAGTGTGAGCAAATATTTCACTCATTCTAAGTTTGCTATTGACCAAAAAATACTGTTATGTAACCCTTTCTACAGGCTACAGAACATTAAGGCTAACTGTTTCAAAACATGCACATATGTAAGACACATGATAAAGTTATCAATATCTTACCTGCCATCGACGAAACATTGATGATAACGCCTCCTTCTTTTCCGTACTCTTTACTCATGTGTTCTAGTGCTAAATACGTCCCCTGTATGACAGATGTCTGAGGAAGACAACAGTTGTGTAAACCTGCTAGCATATAGTGAACAGATGTTTTCTGTGAGAGTGAGATTATGTTGATACTGGCCTGCTATTATGAACAAACACATTATTATACTGCATCATGTCCATTATGAAATCGCTTCATTTTAAAGATCTGTAGATTATTTCATACAATGCATATGTAGGCCTGCAAGTGCCAAATAATTGTGTTCCTTCTACTTCAAGTACTATTGTGAAATCTTTTGGACTAGAAGCAGGGGGTGGAGTATTTATTTTTTTTTACTGAATTTGTAACTCCTGAAGTGTGGTTGAATGTTGTGCCCTAAAGCACAAAACGTGATCCGCTCTTAGCTGTGTAAATCATGAGACGTGTCCAATGAAATGAGGTTGAAATTTTAGATTGGATTTCAGGCATAATGATTTTTAACTCACCAAATTTACTTCAATGGTCTTTTCCCAGTCCTTCTCATTGTTGATTCCAGCATTATTGATGACGATATCCAACCGACCAAACCTCTCTACTGTATTTTTAAAGGCATCTAATGAAAGAAAACATAGCAGGGGCTTCATGTTTTGCTAAAAATTAATAACAATGCTGCAAACTTTTGACAGCTGTACAAATGAACTGTGTGTTAAAACCAAATGAGCAGTCCAGCTAGTCAGTTCACTAGGTTTTGAAACACAGCCAGTGTCAGCCTGCATATGCCCTCACCTGACTTGCAGCTGCAGCATTCCACAAAGAAACATTTAATTAAACTCTATGGTACGTGTGTCTTTAGAAACAAGTTTAACAGGAATGAACAATCCCTTCACCACCGACCCATAAACTCTTGTCTTGGAGAAATAAAGGAACCTAACAAAAGGCTAAACATTTGATAATGTTAAAACTACTGTTAAAACCCAGTAACATTCCTCGGTGATGACCTGAGGGCCTATGAATGCCTAGTATGACCTAATTAACTTCCTAAACAATGAGACATTGTTTTGGAACAAGATGCGCTGCACATACAGGTGCGCAATATAAAGTGCATAATAGTTTCGTTCCAAGGAAACTATTTCAAACTGCCAGATTACAGAAGATAATATAAATGTTCTCAGTAAAGTCTTACTAAAAAAAAATTACAGTTTTACCTCTAAGTTTTCCAGCGTCAGTCACGTCACACTGGATAAAAATACAGTTATCCTCTCCAAACTGGCCATCAAGATCACTTTTACATTCCTCTCCCACAGATTGGTTCAGGTCTACCAGTGCAACCTGAATTTTCAAAAAGTAAATTAACAAAGTGTGCTAAAACAAATAATTAAATGAAGTCGCAACGATGCATGATGAAATAAAAAATAATCGCCTCAAACAGGCAACTAAAGTAGTTATAAAGACGTTTTCCCAACAGTTAATCGGATAAATCCGCAATGTCCTTTTTAAACAGAAAAAAATTGACAAAGCGAAACCTTCGCCCCATTCTCCAGGAGATGTTCCACCACGGCTCTTCCGATGCCTTGTGCGCCGCCGGTGACCAGAGCGACTTTCCCTTGGAGACTCATGCTGCTCACCGCCGAGCGAACCGCGCGCTGCTTTATGTAGGCGTACAGTCAGAAGGGGGCGTGTAGATGAGTATTACTACAGTAAACACAGACGGCCAAGTGTCGTTTTACAAACTGTCATTTACACCAAAGAGATGATTACTAACAATTTTGTGAGCGCTCCGCGCTTTCGTTCTTCAATGCCCTCGGCGGCAGTCGAACAGCGTACATGTACACACACGTGAACGCACCTGAATGAACAAGAGACAAGGGATGCTTTTATAAACATCTTTATTTTTCAGTCTTTCTCCGAGGGCTTTTCAGTAAACATATGAAAAGAACTTTGCACTTTACATTGCAGCGTTTATGTTAAATTTGTAGCCTAATTACTGACCAATTTAAATAAACACAAACGTAAAGTGTTTTGTGTTGCAAAATTTTAATACATTTTCTACTGTTCCATTGGCTATATGTACTTGTGTAACACGGACACTGTAAAGTAAAGTGTTGCCAGAAGTATTTACAGATATCTACATACATGCCTCACCTGTAACCTCTTTTAGTAGCAGCGAGAACATTGACTGCTGGTCCAACTCACACTGAAAATGAAGTACAACAGACTTGAGTTCATGCATAACATTTAATAATGTTTGTACAAAATAAATTACAAATGCTCTTGCATTTTACTGTAAATGTCCATGAACTTCTTGTATCCCTTCCATGATGAATGTATGTGCCAAATGCTGATGTCAGATAGTGTGTTCAAAACACAACAGCACTGCTCTATTTACTCTTAGGAATGTGTGAGACTAGATATGCTTTAATCATTTGTATGGCACAGTTCTTCAGAAGATAATTCTGAAAAGAAATGACATTTCCCCCAGACAAGAGACAAAACTTAACAAAAACCAAAAATAACCGTCTGGTCGCAGTATTGTAACTGGTTTGAACAGTGTTTATAGAACACATAAGTGAACAAAGTACACATTTTCCCATGGCATGTATTTAAATACATTTGCAATACCTTAGGAACAATTAAAATATCTTCAGAGGCAGAATATTGTTCTCTTATAGTATAATTTAATAACTAATATTCAAAACTCATTGTTTTACAATCACCACACATGCAGTTAGATTAGTTTAAAACCACTCAAATTATGTTCTCAATTATGAGACGTTTAAAAAATGCGCCCCCGGACCATAAAACCAGTCTTAAGTATGATGGGTATAATTGTAGCAATAGACAAAAATACATTGTATGGGTCAAAATTATCGATTTTTCTTTTATGCCAGAAATCATTAGGATATTAAGTAAAGATCATGTTACATGAAGATATTTCCTACCATAAATATATCAAAACTTATTTTTGACTAGTAATATGCATTGCTAAGAACTTTATTTGGACAACTTTAGAGGCAATTTTTTTTTTTTTTTTTTTTTTTTTTTGCACCCTCAGATTCCAGATGTTCAAATATAGTCCTATCTTAAACCAGANTGCTAAGAACTTTATTTGGACAACTTTAGAGGCAATTTTTTTTTTTTTTTTTTTTTTTTTTGCACCCTCAGATTCCAGATGTTCAAATATAGTCCTATCTTAAACCAGACATCAATGGAAAGCTTATTTATTCAGCTTTCAGATTATGCATAAATCTCAATTTCAGAAAATTGGCCCTTATGACTGGTTTTGTGGTCCAGGGTCACAAATCTCATTTACATTGCTAATTTCTGTATAAGGACTCGTCTCAGAAAACACATTGACTGCAATATTGTTCTAACAAGCCCCTTTGAATTATTTTCTCCATTCATGAATTT
Organism: Labeo calbasu; assembly: GCA_019740295.1. Lineage (NCBI taxonomy): Eukaryota > Metazoa > Chordata > Actinopteri > Cypriniformes > Cyprinidae > Labeo > Labeo calbasu. The sequence continues at coordinate 6,801 of JAHKKF010517202.1, read as the reverse complement.
GCAACACATGTGTGGCAGAATTCACTCCCAGCTGCATTATTTTGCGGTGGAATCATTAGTTTGAAGTGACTGGAAATGGTTTTTGAACAATAATGCTTTTGTTTGAGGAAAAACTTGAATTATACTTGAAGGATGGTTTCAATTTCCTTATGGTTACTGACAGTACGCTACCCATTAAAGTTTTCAAAATGTGTTTCCTTGAAGCAGTTAATGTTAAGGTGTCCATAGGCTAGCTGTAAACAGAATAGTCTTCTTTGCTGGTTCAGGGTCATTCTTGAGATTTATCTCAGAATGTTTTTGGCCTCGATGCTGGTTTCTATAGCTGGTCAACAATCAGGTTGGGACAAAATGATCGAGGGACCAAATGCTATTAAAAACTATTCAAGATTCCTTATGAAAATAATCAACATTAGTAGTTTGTGTTTGGAAATTTCTATAATATACATTTCTGCTCTTGCACTCTTGCCATTTTTCAATAGCTGTATATCAAAAATACAACACAGAACATTGGCAGTAAAGCTGTATGACAACAGAGTCGACAAAACCAGTGCAAGACACACACATCTGTCACTACGAGGGGCTGTAGTCAGTATCGGACTGTGCTTCTGTGTTAAACAGGTGTGTAGAAGTGCTGACCACTTTTATTCTATTTGCGGGACAGGTGTGTCAGAGGCCCTACGGATACCTATCCATTGCATAGTGAGTGCAGTGTTCTCGTATGGGTGTACAACACAAACAAACTATTGAAATTAACCACCGGTCCTTGACATCACAGTTTTCATAGTCATTTTAGCATAGATCTTGGCAGGAAACTTTGCGCATTAGAGTCTGTTGATGCAGCTTTGCTGTGTTACTACTGTACCTCCAAGGTGCAACACGCCATGTTTCACCTATGGCTTGTGCACATCCTCGTGGCGTAGGATTTTGTAAAGAACCCAATAGAAAATGTTGAAAAACAGGAAGGCCAGTGGGAATCCGGCACGAGACACAGTGTCGATCTTCTTGGCTCTGTCGATGAAGAGTTTTCTCATCTCCTCATGACTCTTGCCGGCAGTAAGGGCTGGGTCAGAGGGTGTTGTGGCCGCATTATTAGCAGCTTTGGGCACGGCTCCGTCTTTCCCTGCGTTGGGCGTGAAGCTCAACCGACTCTCCCGTACATCCTCCTCCTTAGAAAAAGGAAGGGATACAGAAAGAGAAGCAATAACTACTCTAGTACTCCTACATTCACAGAACCTGTTGTTTCCTTTATAGGAAATTGTGTGAAATAAGATAATATTGTGAACAATAAATTACAGTGTTAGCACTTTGTTTTAGTCCCTGATATTTTAAATTACTCATGGAGAGTTTCTGCCTAACTACTGCCTTGCAAGCCTGCAAATGTTAAAAGGATAGTTCAACAAAAATGAAAAGTCAAGAAAAAATTAACAAAAATTAAGATATTTTTGATGAAATCCAAGAGTTTTCTACCTTGCATAGTCAGCAATGCAACTCCCACATCCAAGACCCAAAAATGTAGTAAGGACATCAATAAATTAGTCCATTTGACATCAGTGGTTCAACCGTAATGTTATGAAGCTATGAGAATTCTATTTGTGCAAAAAGACAACTTTTTTTTTATCATTGTCCTTATTACGTTTCTGCGCCTTGAACGTGTCAGTTGCATTGCTGTCTATGCTGTATCAGAAAGCTTTCAGATTTCATCAAAAATATTTTAATTTGTTCTGAAGATGAATGGTCTTACAGGTTTGGAACAACATGAGGGTGAGTAATTAATGACAGAATTTTCATTTTTGGCTGAAATATTCTTTTAAACCTTAGTC
>JAHKKF010517200.1:2368-36165 GCA_019740295.1 Labeo calbasu | reverse complement strand
CCACCGCTTTCTCAGATCGGTTTATGTTGGATTAAAACTTAACGTTCCGTTGAGTTTGGAAAATTCTGTACTCAGTAATCATCAGAATATGTCTTCTCATGTCTCTGAAAATTTTTTCCGAATTTGAAATCATCCAGCAAAATCTCATTTTATTAGGCGTTTAAGTCAACTAGATGATTACAGCGCATTGAAAATGTACATAACCAGAAATAACTGAGCCGTAAGCTTTCAAAACAGAAGTGCGTCATGAGGCTCAGTGCAAGTAGTCCATTGACAATTGTAGATGTACAAAACTTGCATCATACGCAAAAAGACGTGAGGCTGTAAAGGTTCTACAACTAAGTACTTAAGTTAAGGGTATGCATACTTATGTAATGTACTTATTTCAGTGTTTTATTTTTAATAAATTTGCAAAGTTGTCACAAATTTGTTTTGTGCTTCGTCATTATGGTGTATGAAGTGTAAATTGATGTGGTTAAAAAAAAAAGTAATTTAAAGCAGTTTAACATAAGGCTGCAACATAACAAAATGTGTGAAAAAAAAATAAATCGAAGGGGTACGAATATTTTTGCGAGGCACTGTATATTCAGCATCTTGTCTTACTTCGTATTGTGATAATGGCTTTAGTCCTTTGATCTTCACACACACAGATGTACAATCCACTGTCCTGGGGAACTGGATTTCTGATTACCAGCTCCAATATGGTGACTATGTGTCTCATCTGATACTTCTCCCCTGGCAAGAGAGTTTGTTCGCCTTTCAGCCATTCCACTGGGATTCCAGCTTTGGAAAGCTCACAGCGTAATGTCACATTTTTACCCTCTTCTGTCTCTTGGTTCTTGAGCTCTTTAATAAATGATATAGGAACCGCTGGAAAGGAGGAAATGGCATGAGTAAAGCTACAAGATCAAAGCTGAATTCTATGAATTCATTTTCGTAGCAATCAATATCCATACCATTGACTGTAAGAGTAGCCATAGTTCTTTGGTCTCTGCAAATGCATGTGTAATTCCCTGAATCTTCTGGCTTCAGATTGTGTATTGTAAGAGAAATGCAAGACCTCCTCTGCTTCATATGGTACTTCTCACTAGATTTTAACGTCTCGGCTCCTTTGCGCCACACAAACTGGACGCCAGGTATAGAGTATTCGCACATCAGCGTTACACTCTCTCCCTCTTTGACCTCCTGGTTCTGAAGCGCTTTTGTAAACTCAGCAGGAATAACTTATGTGAAACAAACATGAACAATTCAAACTTTAGTAGTTTGTGGAAAAGAGACATCTGAAATAATACTAAAACTTCCCTTTTGGTAGATTGTGAAAAAGAGAGGTCTGAAATACCTTTAACAGTCACAGTGGCTTTAGTGCTGACAGATCCTGCATCGCACTCGTACACCCCTGCGTCACTGTCTTTGACATCACGGATGGTCAGCCTGGCCTCATTTCCAGATCGACTCACTATGTACTTAGAGGAATTCCAGATTAAACAGCTGTCTTTGTACCAAACAATATGACATGGCTTTGAGGTCTTGCATAACAGCACCAAACTTCCTCCTTCAATTGCTTCTGTGTCCTCCAATGCTTTAGTTATTGTGGGGCGTCTCTCTGTAATTCAAAAAAGTTCTATTACAAAGACATATTTGAATTAAATGCTGTACTTTCTGATTTGCATTGTACTTTGTTTCACATTTTAAAAAATTTATAATAGTCAATACAAAGAGAAAAAATTGTTTACACATACACCTCCTAAAATAGCTTTTCTGATGGTCAAAAGGGGTTTTAAAATTCTTTTTTAAGGTTTTAAAACCTCAAAAAGTATCAGAAACAAATATCTAATATCAAAGCAATAAAAGAAATATTGACTAGTTTTGACTTTAAGTATCTTCTGTAAAGTTGGGAATTATTGATAGTTATCCATTAAATTTGCCACATGCATTTTGTTAAGTGTGATAATTTATGACAGTTACCTCTAACTAATAGTGACGCGTATGATCTTTTGCCCCCAGCCTCAAAGGAGATGGTGCCGGTGTCTTTACGTGCAAGCTGTTTGAAGGTAAGAGTGTGGAATCCACCAGGCATCATCTTAATCTCGTTAAGATCATTAGTGTAGAGCAAGGTCTCATCTAGGTACCATTTGACATCATCATAGTCACTTGGGCAGATCCGACACCTAAAGACGATGGTATCTCCTTCTAGACTCTCTTTATCTTCTAGTTCATCCACAATGACCACTTTTTGACCTGAGGGCCAGATTCATATAAAAAAAATACAACAGATGCATAAAAACATGTTTTAAAATTCATAGTGTCCAAACATTAATATTCTATTTCATTACTAACATCTCGTAATGTCAGATTTACAAACTTATTATAATAAGGTATATACAGTTGAGGTCAAAAGTTTACACACACCTTGCAGAATCTGCAATTTTAAATATTTTACCAAAATAAGAAGGATCATACAAAATGCATGTTATTTTTTATTTAGTACTGACCTGAATAAGATATTTCACATAAAAAATATTTACATATAGTCCACAAGAAAAAAATAATAGTTGAATTTATAAAAATGACCATGTTCAAAAGTTTACATACACATTTTTTTAAGTGATAGTCCCTTGTTTGTCCTGAACAGTTAAACTGCCCACTGTTCTTCAGTAAAATCCTTTAGAATTTTCCAGTAGTTCTTTGCGTATTTGAACACTTTCCAACAATGACTGTATGAATTTGAGATCCATCTTTTCACACTGAGGACGACTGAGGGACTCATATGCAACTATTACAGAAGGTTGAAATGCTCACTGATGCTCCAGAAGGAAAAAACTATTCATTAAGAGCTGGGGGTGTACACTTTTGAACAGAATGAAGATGTGTACTTATTTCTTATTTTTCCTAAATATCGTATTTTTTTCCATTTAGTACTGCCCTTCAGAAGCTACAGAAGATCCTTACATGTTTCACAGAAGACAAAATAAGTTAAATTTACCCTGATCTTCAAATTTACAAAGTTTTCACTCCTCGGCTCTTAACGCACTGTGTTTCCTTCTCAAGTATCAGTGAGCATTTGAACCTTCTGTAATGGTCCCTCAGTGTGAAAAGATGGATCTCAAAATCATACAGTCATTGCTGGAAAGGGTTCAAATACACAAAAAATGATGAAAAACCAAAGAATCTGTGGGAAATTCAGTTCAAGACAAACAAGAGACTCATTAACAACTAGCACTAAACTAACAAAAAAAGTTGTGGATCATTCAGGTAACAACACAGTATTAAGAATCAAGTATGTAAACTATTATTTTCTCTTGTGGACTACATGTAAATGTCTTTTTAATGTGAAATATCTTATTCAGGTCAGTACTAAATAAAAAATAACATGCATTTTGTATGATCCCTCTCATTTTGGTAAAATAACATTTTGCAGATTCTGCAAGGTGTATGTAAACTTTACCAACACTTTAAGCCATCTGTACACAGTATATTTTTATATTTATTATTTTTAGTACATAAGACAATTGACCATCAAATTTGACTACCTTGAATTGTAAGTAAAGCCCTGCTCTGCATTGTCCCAACGTCACAGGTGTAGACAGCACTGTCACTTTTCTCCAGATTGAAGATGGTCAGAGTGAGGACAACATCTTTCTTCTTCATCATGTACTTCTGTCCCGAGCTGAGCACCATTAGGCCTTTTAACCAGGTCACGGTAGCGGCGGGCCTCTTGGTTTCACACTCCATTGTCACCATACCCTTTTCCTCTGCACGCATATCCTTCAGTTCCTTTGCAAATGTATGCTGCAAGTCTAAATTCACAGTTAGAAAAAGAAAGTTAATGACACTCAGCAGAATGAACTAAGCTTGATCGGTCATTGCACTAAGAAAAATGTAAAAACAAGTGTATAAAATGAGTATTTACCTCTAACATCTAATCTCGCCCTTGTAGCAATCCCATCAGCCTCACAGCAGTACTCTCCTGAGTCCCTTATAGCTGCATTATGGATGATGAGCTTCACCAGATGATTATTTTGAATAATTTCAAATTTGGGGCTGACTCTAATTAGCCGTCCATTTTTCAGCCATTTAACGGTCGCATCAGGTTTGGTGATCTCACAGCTGAGCTCTGGATCTTCACCGGGTGTTGCTTTAACATTTAGCATATCCCTAAACACTCTCACTGGCTTCTCTGAAAGCAGAACAGACAGAAAGTGAACAATGCTTGTAAACTTGTAAAATGTGTGATGTTTAAAACAATAAGGGGTCCTACCTTTGACAAACAGCATAGTCCTGCAGCTGAGCTCTTTAATGGTAAAGACCACCTCGCCGGCATCAGATATTGTAACTTCCTGAATGCTCATTGTGTATTTGCAGCCCTTGTTAGTGACAATGATCCGTCCATTGCTCACAATCAGTTGGCCATTCAAAATCCACAATGCTTCATCAATGATATCATGGGACAGGACGCATTCAAACCTGCAGCTTTCCCCTTCCAGCACAGCTGTTGTCCGTATGCGTTTGACAATGGTAATGCGCAGGTCTGAAAAAAAGTCCCACATATTAAATTTAGTTATTTTTTAATATTATTGTAATTAGATTATAGATTCTGAAACCTACCACGAACTATGACTTTCGCTTTAGTTTGGCTGCAGCCAATATCACAGCTGTACTCTCCTGCATCGTCCTTTCTCAGTTCGCGAATTATAAGGGACAATGACTTTCCCACATGGAGAGTCTCATACTTTTCATTGGTGGTCAGAATTTCACCATCTTTCCTCCAGACAGGTGTCACAGATGGCTTCGAAACCTCACAGTGCAAAAGGGTTTCACCACGTTCCTCTCCTACAACGTCCTCCAGTGACCTAAGAAACACGGCTGGCTTTTCTAAGAGAAACACAGAGCAAATGTCACATAGCAACTCTTACTAGAAATTTGAAATTTAAAAACTAATAAATGACCAATATCACAAAGCTACACTGCTTTGTTCAAAAAAAGAAGAACAGAAGAAAAGTTATCATAAAAAGTAAACTATGTGCATACACTATCAGTCAAAAGTTTTGAACAGTAAGATTTTTTTGTAGAAACACTCTTTTCTCTCTATATGCACTAGACACTTTCTTATTAACACTCCACATTACAAGGACCTAAAAAGGACTTAACAAATGTTTACTTGTCAATGCACCACAAATCATATTGCACTATTTACCTTCAAATACCTCTTCTGCACATTATCATGCACAGTTATTATGTAAAGTACTTGTATAGTCTGTCTTAGGTTATGTGTATGTATAGTCAATTATTTATAGTATATGTATAGTTACATGTATAGGTTTAAAAAATTGTTTCTACGTCTAATGTATGTATGTTCATATTTATGTTTATTTATGTAGCATCGTGGTCCTGCGAGACATGACATTTCGTTCCACTGTATGTCCACACATGTAGCGGAATGACAATAAAGCTCGACTTGACTTGACTTGATGTTTTTTTAAAGAAATCTCTTCTGCTCACTAAGCCTGCATTTATTTGATTCAAAATAAAAACAGTTGTTTTAGATAGTAATTTTAAAAATATTTTAAAATTTTACTGTTTTTGCTATATTTTCAATCTAATAAATGCAGGTTGGTAAGCAGCAGTGTTACGTAATATTATTACTTTTTCTAAGTAACTAGTAAAGTAAAGGATTACTTTTTAATTGACAAGAAAATATCTGAGTTACTTTTTTCAAATAAGTAACGCCAGTTACTCCCCCCCTCCATTTATTGATTAAAAGCTCTCCTGACCCCATGTTGAGAGAAATCGGGAGCAAGATGTTAGTTCTAGAATAAAAGTGAACATGCATTAATTCATCTCACTCACAAAAAAAACAGACTGAGTATTCCTCAAAATGAATAAAAACAGTGAAATTCAACTATGAATATGACACAAACCTGCAATAATTAAATGCCAAATAATACAAATATCCTGAGGCTGAGGCTTTTGGTGTGAAAAGGCTTTTACATTAGTCAAAAACAGAACTTTTTATTTTAAAAATAAAAATAAAAGCCCTGCCCAGATTTAAAGTAACGCATTACTTTCCATAAAAAGTAATTAAGTAACTTATTTAGTTACTTTTTTAGGGAGTAACTCAATATTGTAATGCATTACTTTTAAAAGTAACTTTCCCCAAACACTGATGAGCAGAAGAGACTTTTTTAAAAAAAAACATTAAAAATCTTACTGTTCAAAAACTTTTGACTGGTAATGTATTAAAGTGAATTCAGGCTTCACAAATTAGAATATTCAATTAAATTTCTATACATTTCTGCTATAGAAAAATCTTTTTTCTCATAATATTAGAGGAGGGACAATGGTTAGATTGTCGTTAAACCTAGCGAATTATAATCACTGGAACTGAATGATTAGTTTTGTGTCATCAGTGTTTTGAAGATTAGTTTGTGTGGCCTGAAATGGGTTGTTATAATATGTTTATTTCCTGAGTGAAGTAAAAAACTGATTTATGCATGAACTCACACAGTTCTGCTAAAGTTACATGTAAAGGGAAGAAACTCTACAAGAAATAGCACCCTGAAACAGTGAAAAATGCTTCCATAATTTACTGATATCCCTTTAAGAAAGTGCTGGACGTAAACAATTTAATATCCAACAATTGTTGTTAATTCTTGTATATAGCTATGTTTCCATCTAAAATTACGAATTGAACTTTTGTGTAAAACTGAAATAATGCATAAAACACTGCGAATAAGGAATGTTTTCATCCAAAGAACAAAATCATCACTTAGGAGAAGCCACTGAACACAGTTTGCATATATAATAAACTGCACCTCAGATTGAGTATACAAATAAATGTAGTCATTGCTTTCAGACATTACTTATTTGATGCACATGGAGGTATTTATTTAGTTAATGTGTTTCCATCTCCCATTATTCGCATTAACTCTCTTCTGCACAAGTCGAAACCCCTTTGAGAATCTAAATTTGGCAATTCCATCACTTCTTTCTTATGCAATACTGTAAAATGCGCATAAAAACAGGGTGATGGAAACATAGCTTATGTGTCTCTACTGTAAATGTAAAGTAGTAGGACAGCAGCTTATTTCAAAATCCTTTTTTCTAGTTCAGTGGTAACCGAAAACCCTCACCTCTGACCCTGAGGAATGCAGACTCACTGACATCAAAGGTTTTGAATGTTACACGGCTTTCTTGAGGAGCGAGTCGTTTTAGAATCAGACTGTACACTTTTCCAGAATTCTGGATTTTGTTGATGTGGTTTGTGTATAGGACCCGGTCATTGAGCAACCATTGAATGCTGGGTGACTCATGATTCAGTTCACAGCTGAACACTGCAGTTCCATCCTCCTCGACCTCTACTTGCTCTAAGTGTCTTATGATCTTCAACCTTTTCACTGTAGGAAAAAAGAAAATTATTTACTGTGTCTTATCTGTGCTCTAAAGATGTACAGTATTATGCAAAGCTACTTGTGTATACTGAAGACAAGTCCAGGGCATGAATAGTTAAAAGCAGCTACCTTCCACACTGATTCTTCCTCTTGTCTCTGAGCCACCAGCCACACAGCGATACTCTCCTGAATCTGCTGCTTTCACACTCGTGATGGTCATCTCAACCCGGTTCTTTTCCCGCTTCATTGTGTACTTATTGGAGGCAAACAGGGGGGTTCTACCCTTGAACCAGCGCACCACTCTGGGAGATGGACAGAATTCACAGCTGAGAGTAACTGACGTGTTCTCCTTCACCTCCACATCAGAAATGGGCTGATTGACAATCAAAGGGCGCTCTATTAGGAAGCATAGGCAAGAATACGTTTAAGGCACATGATGCACAAACCATATAATACAGATGTTTTCTCCATACTCTAATAGTAAAATTCTGGCTAATAAGATAAGCCAGTAATTATTTTTTATTATGTTACGGCCAATTGACAATCCTACTCTGAATATGTGAAAAGGTAATTACCTGTAACTGTGAGTTGAGCTTCTGACTTGCTCTTTCCTGAGGTGAACTGCACAGTTCCACTCATACTACTGTCGGTTTGAGTGAAAATAAGTCTGTTTGAAGTTCCTTGTCTCTCAATCCTGATTTCTGGACAGGGACATAGTATCCGACCGTTCAGGGTCCATTTGGGTGCCCTCTCTAATTTAATACTGGTTTCCACTTTAAAACGAGCTTCTTTAGGCTCCATGACCTCCACAGAACTGAGTCCTTTTAAAATGCTGATCGCCTGCTCTGTAAGAATAGATCCAGTGCTCACTGCATTAAAATTTTAGCATTTCAAAAAGATAGACTAACAGGCTAAATGAATGTAAAGTATAAGAATGAGTCTAAATCAATGCTTGTATTGAAACTGGGTAGTAAATTGTATACAAATTATGATTAAATGTAACTTCTCACCCTCTACAAACAGTTGGCAGGAAGTTCTGTCATCGACAGCGTCACACATAAAAGTGTCTTCATCTGAGGATCCCACATCATCTATGATGAGCTGTCTGTACACGCCTTCACTGATAGTTTGGTACTTCCTGTTTGGCACAATTTCATGATTTCTTCTGTACCATTTAACTGCAGCATTGACACGGGAGACCTGGCACTCCAGCAAGGCACGATGTTTGTACATGGCAATCTTCACTCTCAAAGGCTTCACAATATGAACTGGAAGCTCTGCAATGATCATCTTTGTTACTTTTGAACACAAGTGAAAAAAACGGATATGTGATTTGTACTTTTTTTTTTTAATAACCTTTGACTTGTAGCGTCGCTGTTGAAGAAACCCTCTCGGCAGTGAATCTGATCTCACCAGCATCTTCTGGTTTGACTGATTTATAGGTTAGGGAGTGTATTTTACCTGTGTTTATGAGATTTGATTGAATTTGAAAGAGCTGAAGAAAATTACATTCTAAAACAAAATGTTACAATTTTCAGTAAAAGAATTTTTTTGGTCATTCTCAAAAAAGTTCCCCTTTAATCATTAATCAGCATCCCCTTTAAAAATCAACAAATAAATATACTAGATAAAGAAGGCATTTGAAAAAAATCATATATTTTTTAAAGAAGAAGTCCACTTCCAAAACAAAGATTCACATAGAATGTACTCACCACCTTGTCATCCAAGATATTCTTTCTTTCTTCAGTCAATTAGAAATTAGGGTTTTGAGGCATTTTTCTCCATATAATGGACTGGTGACCCGATTTTGAATTTCCAAAATGCAGTTTAAATGCGGCTTCAAAAGATCCCAAATGCGGTTGTAAACTATCCCAGCTGAGAAAGAAGGGTCTTATCTAGCGCAACGATCGGTTATTTTCATAAAAATAATACAATTTATATACTTTTTAATGTCAAATGCTCATCTTGTCTTACTCTGCCTGAACTTTTTTATGGTTCATGACAGTTAGGGTATGTTGAAAAACTCCCATCTCATGTTCTTCCTCAACTTTAATATTGCTGTTTTACCTTTTTTGTTAAGTGTGTTTGATTTTCTGTTCACTTTGCAAAGACTGTGTCGGTACTTCTGCAGCGATGTAGGATGATTTTGAAAAAATTTTTGAAGTTGAGGAAGAAAATATGATTGGAGTTTTTCGACATACCCTAACTGTCTTGAGTCACAATACACAGAGTTCAGGGACAGCGAGACAAGAGGAGCGTTTGAGATTAAAAAGTATTTAAATTGTATTTTTTAAAATCAAAACGACCGATCGTTTCACTCGATAAGACCCTTCTTCCTTAGCTGGGATTGTTTACAAACGCATTTGGAATCGTTTGAAGCCGCATTTAAACTGCATTTTGGAAGTTCAAAATCAGGGCACCATATCAGTCCATTATATGGAGAAAAATGCAGAAATGTTTTCCTCAAAAAATATAATTTCTTTACCACTGAAGAAAGAAAGACATGAGCGTCTTGGATGACAATTGGTTGAGTACATTATATGTGAATCTTTGTTTTGGAAGTGGACTTCTCCTTTAATATACAATAAGGCATGAAACTAAACTTTATATGAAAAGCATCAATACTAAAATCTTTATTAAAGTTTGAAATCTCATTTCATGATCAAAAAGCTAGCTGCCATGTTGTCAATATATTTTGAGAAAGACCCTTTTATGAACATAATGAGCCACCATTCAACCTTACTCAAGCGCTCACACATACCCTCACATCTTATTTTAACATTGTCCCCAGCTCTCAACCGGCTGTCGTCCTTGTACCACTTCCCATCTACATCTTCCCAGTTGACCTCACAGATAAATGTCACACTCTCCCTCTCAGTCACACTGGCATTCTGAAGATCCTTCACAATCTTTATATCCCTGGCTGAGAAAGAGAAGACATGGCAGTAAAGTACTGCTATCAAAGGCAACTCTGATAACATTTAAACTGACAAAGACAACTTCCCTACTGTAAATGATCCAAAACTTCTGGGATTTGAGAAGTCCCATCCATTACCCCATAGAGAAATGACTTCATACTGCATTAAACACAGATTACATATTGATGGTAACGTTACAGTACCTGTGACTGTCAGCACAGCAGAGCTTTCAATCCCTTCAGCCTTGAAGCTGATGACACCCATGTCAGCAACCGTGACGCGCATAAGTGTGAGTGTGTGTTTTTTCCCCTGCGTGGCAATTCGACAAACAGGCCTGGATTTAAGCGGGACTCCATCCCTGCTCCATTGACCCTGGACGTACGCATGACTGAGGACCACCTCAAAAGTACAGGCTTCTTTCTCACACAGAGTCACATCTTCTAGCCCTTTCACCAACTGAATTCTATTCACTTCAGACAAAAATAGAAGAATTATCAGTGGCTTTTTTGTAACAAAAACTGTCTTACTACGGAACCCCAAAGTGACATTTGCGGGTGGAAAAAAATCCCTGAGAACTTGTTGCGTGCTCGTGTTTCCTGGCTTTTACTAGCGCGAGCGATATTGTCAGTGACGTGCTCGCGCCAAAATGTTCTACTGAATCGCGCACGTCACTTAAGGGATTTCACATCGAATGGTAAAACTGTTTGAACTACAAATCAGCGTGTTCATAATTAAGATAATACAGTAAACTAATATGGCAAGAAACGAATTTGAAATATCAAGCAGCAAAACGAGATGTTTTTGTACAGTTAAAAACTCATGAAATGTCAAAAATAAGGTGGATAATGAAATTCAGTGTGCTTAATTAATAAATGATTCTTACATGCCATGTTTATGAACTTGTCTTCTCACAAGCCTTTAGGAATGGACAGCACCTCCAGTTGAATTCTAAAAAAAGTGTCATTTGTTATTCATCGACATTGTAAATACTGATGAAAAATAAATGCGCAAATTTCCACACGCATACAATTTCTGTATTAATGTTTATTTAATTATTAACTAATTGACAATATGCTTTAATAATGTGTCCAATCTTGATAAAACAGATCTTATTAGTGAATACAACCTATGGCTGCTCTTATAACATGAAATATGAAACCCTAACTTGCACTCCCTCTAAGTAATTAGTTAATATTTTGGAATGCACCAATGTCTCTGCCACTCTAGCTTACTTTATAGTTGGTTCGATAGTTTTGTCCATATATGCAGAGTCAAATGACGGTTGTCTATGTCAAACAGAGAGACAAAGACAGAGTAAGTCCCTGCACACTTCTTTCTCACATTACAAACAAACACTTCTCCCAGTTGTCTCATTGGTATGTCACCAGTGTTCAATTAATAGTTGGTCTCAAGTGTATATAATGCTTTGAAACATGACACCATCCTTGCATCCTTGAGATTAAAACACAGAATATGTGTTTTAGGATTTTTTTTGTTATTTTATTAATCAGACTACACTCAAATCAAAACAATTGGGAACGTATACATGTTCTAAATTGAACTGAAGTCTCAATTTTTTTTGTGAATCATGCACCAGAAAAAAATAATGTAGAGATCAAGCATGAGAAAAAAGTTAATACTGACTAGATTTTTAGTAAGGAGTAAATAGATAATCTTCGTTTCCACTCACCATTAGCTGAATGTGACATTTTCCTCACATTAAAGTCCAGAAGAGACACTTATCATTATCATGTTTGAAGCTAGTGACAAAAATACCAGAAGACATCAAGGTCCACCCAAGATTTTGTGTAGTTCACGTAAATTCCTCCAAGATTATCCCCCAAAATTTGACCAAAGATACCCAGGTCAGTGTGCTATCCCCTGTTTCCTTTGGCAGACAAGCGGCTGAAAGTGTTTTTCTTTTTTTTTCAGCTTTCCCAAAGGCTAATACCGAACAGCTGACATATCTCCAAAATAGCAGTGCGTCATTATACATAAAGATAGAAACATCTTGGCTACATGGAGCAAGTCCTGCCTGCTTGCTAGCATTGTTATCATCCACCGCAGATTACTGACCACCCACCTTTCTCAAAGGATTGTTTGGTGCATAAAATTTAGTCTCATAATTTCATAATTAACTGACTATACATCCTTAACAAATAAACCCAAACTGATTCAAAGGCTTGATTTAAAGTTGATTCTCAAAGATTTCATTGATTAATGTTGTGTTGACCAAAAGCTATTCACAGTAGCATTGTTCATGAATCATATTTCTCTGATAGTTGCCAATACAAGTGAGTTGGAAAGGTCACGAGAGATTAAAAGATCCTAGCTGTCATTCAGTCATGAAATCATTTGTTAGATCATTCTGAATGTGCATACTTCAGGACTGTCGAGTGTCTAATCAAGTTGTAATGCAAAATGAGCAAGATTCATTTTGACAACCGAAGCTGCAGAGTCTCTACATGCATATGCTAATTGACAATTCAAGAATTCCATTGTCTGTTCTGTTGGAACTTTGTTAGAGCTCATTTTAAATAAAAAGTTGATTAAAAAAGAATGTAAAATGAGAAATTCATTTCATTTTGTCAAGTACATAAATAGTTTATAAATATTAACACCACTGACTTAAACTGCACTGATTTGTCATGTCTATGTTACTAGCAGCATCATACACAATTAATCTGATTTGACAATGCAGCTAAGCTAGACATAATAATTGGCTCAACCAATAGCATCAGTTTGGGGGTGGAACTACCTGTTTTTGTGGACAGAAAGGCAGAAGTATTTTGGAATTCTGTTTGGTGACCAGTGTTTTTGATGTCTGCGGGGTGAATAGACTCCAATAATGTCATATTTAGCCCCTGAAAAACAAATTTACCAGGGGAACCCCAACAAAAAACATGTATTTTATCCCATAGAATGCGATTTTTATTATGAAAACCCGTCAAAACGCAACTGGGTTAGATTTGGGCTAGTTTTGAGTTTGGTTTTAACATGAAAACCTGGCAACCCTGTTGGTGACGAAATAAATGCACCTCACCTAAAAAACCTTTTACCTATTACCACTGAATAAATGTGCAGGTCTGTTGCGTTTAACAGATGTAAAGTCTGTCTGATGAGTTGGAGACATCCACCAAGCATGTCCACAAGGAATCTCAACTCAAAGTGACATGGACGCAATATCACCGATGGCCCGAAGACGCCATATAAATAGCAATTTGTTAAGGAACTAGTGCCATGTGAGGATGTGTTAGGTGAAATTAGAACTTGATGAAACAGCTGAACACTTCACCTAAGCTTACAGGTCCTTGTTTGGATCCCATCTCTGCGAGTTTCACATGTCCTTTGGTTCGGTCTCTGTCTACCCTGCTGACAACAGATTTACAGAGAGCCATAAATCAATTCGAAGTCACCTTGTTGCTCATACATATTGCACTGCACTTTATTATAATTTTTATGATTCGTATGATTATAATTGTTAACATGTCATTTGAATTAATATAACTAGACTCAAACAATTTTATATGCACATCATCAGAAACATGCTTTAGAACCATATGTATATAAACGTAAAGCAGTTTGGCTAAATTCAATCCATAGTACTCATGACACGGTTGGAATGTAAGTGTAATTATAGTGAGAGTGAAAACAGCATGACCTTCTGGACATCAATGATGTTGATGCTGTGCAGCTTATTCCTGCATCATTAGTTAAATGATGCACCAAAACCTTACTTTGTGAAATTGGAATGCACTGGACAAAAGTTCTACTTCAATGAAATATGCTTCAATGATATATCTACATGTTTACCAGCACCGAGTTGCATTGCTTTGACAGAGTGGCTGTCCATTTGTTGATCTGAGATAATCCCTTAAACCCTAGTCTGGGGGGCTGTCTCAGTTTCAGCCCAGACCAATCACAGTTCCACATGTCTAACTGGGGCTACAAAATCCCCTTCTCCCATTAGTTGTCCTTGATCTGAAGCACGTACTGTCTTTTCACCTCTATGTATGGACCCCGACAACCCATAGCAGACCCGGGAAGAATTCTTATGCAGGGAAACCTCTTAGCGTAACATTAGTAAAAGCACACGTTTTTAGCAGGCTGGTGATTGTGGAGATCTTACCAAAGTGTAACTTGAATATCAATACAACACTCATGTCTTATTTGTACACTACCATTCAATAGTTTGGGTTCAGTACACTTTTTATTTAAACAAAATGAACCCTTTTATTTAGTTTTTACTTCTGATAAAACTTTTTGATAAATTTTTTAGAATTCATTCAAGAATCCTGAAAAAATATAATGTTTTTGACAAAAAGCACAACTATTTTCAGGACTGGTAATATTAAGAAAAGTTTCTTGAGCATCAAATTAGCATATAAGAAAAAAAAACTGATTTTTGAAGGGTCATGTGACACTGAACACTGAATTAATGGCTGCTGAAAAGGAAATAATTACATTTTGGTATGATTCTTTAGGGTTCTCTTAAAATGTCTGCAAAATTCTGTGGTTAAAATTCCTCAGTGGTCGTCTAAAACAACACTTTTTACCTTGTCAAAAACAGCTGTTTTCACAGCAACCTGTTTCGGTGCATGGCTCTTTAAATGATAATGAGCTACTGCTCACTCCACCCCTCACTTCTGTTTTTTGTGTATTTAGTGGCATGTTACCAACAAAAACAAAACAAATCCACTGCGTCCTCAGTGGCTCTGATGTCAGGAGAAAATTGTTGAGACGTTGTCACTACAGCTGCTCGAGCACGGAGAAAATTGCGTACAATTGGCTGAGGGCAGAAATATGCTACTATACAGGACAATACGTCAGCGGTGGTGTGGGCGGGGCCTGTGCAGTATGACATGATACTTTTAAGAAAATCAAAACATCTTGATATAATTAGGACTGTTTAGGTTTTTCAGGGATTAAAAAAAAAAAAGTAAAATGGATAATTGTATGGTGGTTATGTCCACACACTGCTAAGACACATTTATATGCAAACACCATGTAAAAGTGAATTTTGCCCCCGATGTCCCCTTTAAAAAAGAAATCAGTTATTTTAAAGTGTAATAATATTTTACAATATTACTGTTTTTACTGTACTTTTGATCAAACAAATGGAGCCTTGGTGAGCATAAGAGACTTACCGACCACAAACTTTTGAACGGTAGTGTATAGGGGACACTAGATTTGTAGCTTTACAATTTAATGAAATGGTGAAACACCCAAATAAGTGCCATGTCAATGTTTTTGTTTACATGGCCATTTAACTCACCACAATAAGAATTTTACTGGTTAAAATAATTGAATCTAAATTTAATCTGTTATATCGCTGATATATAATGTATCTCCATTATTTTTGTCATACAACACTTTGCTTCTGAGGCTTAAGCATGTTAGCAATGACACTTTATTGTCAGTTACAAAAATGTTCAGGCTATATGCCAGTTTGCTGAGGGGAAGTACAGCGGGTTAGATACGATGAGCCCTGTGATCATGTTTTTCACACTGGGTTTTACACTCTTAAACAAACTAGGAGATACGCCTTTCCTCTTTGATGGAGATGGTATCTGTGTATTTATAGAGCCACAAGCTCCACCCCTCAATTTGGAATTTAATTTACAACTGAATAAAAAACAAGCATACCGTCATAAGATTATGATGTCATAAGCAAATTGATACATTTATTGGCGAAGGCAGGAAATGTGGTACCGTGGGTGCTCATGTTAACACTTATATTGTTATTTTTTTCCTTTCTTCTTGCCACCTTTGCTTCCTGTTTTTGGGGGCTGTTCATCACCCTCCTTTCCTGAGGCAGCTTTAATTCTCTTCTTTCCAAGGGGAGTCTTGGCATACCAGTTCTATAAAAAATGCAAAAGATATAGAGAAGATAGTAACATTACATCACGAGGGTTTACTTCTCCAAAAATGTAATATCTAATCGTCAAGTTTGCTATTAACTTTAATGTGCAATGAAAAGCCATGCTACACTGCAAAATGCATCTTGATTTAAGAATTTTTAGATGTTTTGACTAGAAACAAGACAAAAATACTAATATAAGCTTTTTCTTAGCAGTGTATCAGACCTTTGAGAGACTTTACTTACTTTTAGTGCCTCTTCTTCTTCCTGAAACACAGGGTCAATTCTTGCAAGCGGAGACACAAACTCTGAGGCAGTTAGTGGACGTTTAGGAAATTGCTGAATGCGCCGTTCAGTCAAGATGCTACGGACCACCTGCACCATGTGACCCTGTGTGTAGCCGTCAGAGATCTTTGCCAGAGAGCTGAGGTCCAGGTCGCTGGTCACTTCTCCTCCATTCTTTTTTATCAGCTCTTTCCACATCACTGTAAACATATGCAAATGCATGTTTGGAAACACTGTGATTTTGCTTATTTGTTCTTATTTTTATTGTTGATCAAATAAAGGCAGCCTTGATGAGCAATTAGTTTACCATATCTTGATGCATAATCTGGCCGTGGTATGAGGATGATCTTATTGTAGAATTTGCACAAGGATTTCAGGTCTGCACTGTGTGGATCACTTGTCGTTCCTACTATTAAAACACAATCTTCTCCTCTAATGGACTTGAGGATCTTGGGTAGATCTTTCTTCAGACGCTTCGGATCTAACTGTGTACCAGAATTAAAACCAGCTCATTACACGTCATTTTACCACTAGACAGATCACAGTTGGGTTGCACACTTTACCTCCTTTTCATCTTTTGGTACTTTTTTGTAAAACATCTTTTCAGCTTCTCCGATCCATATGACAGAAGGCTGCATCAGTCTGGCAACCTGCATAGAATACAGAGTACATGAAAATATCAACAATTAGCAGGCCGGTCTCGCAGATTCATCAAACTAAACATCAAACTAAACGTTACCTTAAACACCAGATGCAGCATCATCTGCAATCCACTCTTTCCAGGGTATTTCCCAGCCACGTTTAAAGGTGAAAGGTCAAACAGATTGGCTCCAGTCTCCTGGCAGATGGCATGGACCAACATTTTCTTACCCACCCCTGATGGCCCTACTAGCAGCATTGTCTTCACCAGGGGTGCCTTTTCATGCACTGCTTGGGAACCTATTGGACAAGAAAACGTTTTATTTCATCCATTTAACTGGCCAGCTTGACACTATATGAAGAAGTTGCCATTTTTTAAGGTAAAAGTATGAGTGATTAATTTACTCACCTAATGGTAAGACAGCATAGAGAGCTACAACTTGCCGAACATCAGATAAAGACGGCATAGGCTCAATGTCAGACTGTCGTAGAGTTGTGCCAAGGTAGCTATAGTCCCCTTTAATAACAGAGCAAGTATATCTAGTATTGTATATACACTTATAGAAATGTATGACCCTATTTTAACTCGAAAGGGCCAAACAAGCATTAAAAGTGTTTACTTCTTTTCTTTCAAAATATGTATATTTCAAGGAGAATCATAAACATATTGTAAATACCTAGATAATCTTTTAGTTTAACATTATCTGCCTTTTTCAGCAATTCCTGTTCGACCAGCTCTTCAAACAGTGACTCGATGGTCCTAAAAATGAAAAAGAATTTAAAGTTATATTTACTGGACTTTTGCCTTTATTGGATAGGAAAGTTGAGAGCAGAGAGGAAAGCATTGGGTGAAGAGAGGGGGGGCGGGATCGACAAAGGACCTCGAGACGGGAATCGCCGGCAGCACACTTGCGCTATATGTAGGCACAATAACCACTGGGCATATTATACACATAATTATACACATTCAAAAGTTTGGGTTCGATAAGATTTTCAAAAATGTTTTTGAAAGAAGTCTCAAGTCAACAAGGCTGCATTTATGTGATCAAAAATAAATGAAAAACAGTAATATTGTGAAGTATTGTTACAATTTATTTTATTTTTTTATTTTCATATATTTCAAAACATAATTTAGTCTTGTAACGGCACAGATACATTTTTCAGCAGCTATTACTTCAGTCTGCATTATCACATGATTCTTCAGAAATCATCTAATATGCTAACTTGGTGCATTTCTAACTATTTTTTATCATCAGTACTGAAAATAGTTGTGCTGCTTGAAGGAGTAGTTCACTTCCAGAACAAAAATGTACAGATAACGTACTCACCCGTTGTCATCCAAGATGTTCATGCCTTTCTTTCTTCATTCGTAAAGAAATTATGTTTTCTGAGGAAAACATTTCAGGGATTATCTCCATATAGTGGACTTCAGTGGTGCCCATGAGTTTGAATGTCCAAATTGCAGTTTACATGTAGCTTCAAAGGGGTTCTAAACAATCCCAGCTGAGGAATAAGGGTGTAGGACGATTTTAAAGTTGGAGGAGAAAACAGATGGGAGTTTTTCGACATACCCTAACTGTATTGACCCAGATTACAGAGAGTATGCATGCACATGGCAGAGCTAGACAAGACAAGCGTTTAAGGTTAAAAAGTATATACATTTTTATTTTTTTAGAAAATGACAGATTGTTTCGCTAGATAAGACCCTTATTCCTCAAATGGGATCGTTTAGAGGCCTTTGAAACTGCATTTTGGATGTTCAAACTCACAGGAACCATTGAAGTCCACTATAAGGAGATAATTCCTGAAACGTTTTCCTCAAAAAACACGACTGAAGAAAGAAAGGCATGAATATCTCAGATGACAACGGAGTGAGTACATTATCTGTAAATTTTTGTTCTGGAAGTAAACTACTCCATTAATATTTTTGTGGAAAGTGATCTTTTTTCAGGATTCTTTCTCACTTGTTGATCTATTTAATGCATATTTGCTGAATAAAAGTATTCAATTCCTTTTAAAAACATTAAAAAACTTTTGACAGTAAATAATTAAATAAATGAACGATCAATTTAACCGCTCTAAATTTCCAAAGACATGTTTAACAAAAATAAATAAATAAAAATAAAAAAACCTGTCTGCTGTAAGGTCTTTGTCCTTCTTCTTCCTCTTTCCACTTTTTGATGCCTTCTTTTTCTGTGTAGTAAGACACAAAATGTGCATAAAAGACATAAGACATACTGTACAGTCAATGTTTCTGACGTTATCCAATATATCCATGTAAACAGAACTTTTTTACTGTACTTTTGCAGCACCCTTGACCTTTCCACTTTTTTCTTTATCCACAGCCAGCTTCCAATTAGCCAGTTCCTGTCTCATCAGTTCATCCACCTGAACAAGCAACAAAAACCAATGTCTCTAAAAGCTAGGATTAATGTTAATAAAATGACAATAATTTTGAGGGACAAATGGCCTTAAATGTTTGATCTCAGGGAGATTTAAAAAGAAAAGCAAATGTAAAACAGCATGTAGACGCAGAAAAGTTTAACAGCAGCAGCTGTAGTTTCACAACAAGCTAAAACACATTAAATGAACCATTAGTCACCTGTTTTCTTATTTCCACCTCAATATCTTTTCTTTTCTCCTCCTTGATCAGCTCCTGCTCATGTCTTTGACTAAAATTCCTGGACTCGTTTCTGTTTTTCCAAACCTCTGCAGGTCAGATGAGATAATCATACTCACACCCTTTCTCTTGAGACTGATATGTTGTTATTGTAACACTTAAATATCTAAATATTCAAATTGTCTTGCCAGAAAATGTCTTGTGTCCCCTCTCAAGATCTGCCAGATAGGCAGATGGTAGCATCGTCAGTCCAGGCTCTTCCTCCTGTGATATATTACATATTAGAAGAACTATGCAGTAGAGAAATATTTGGGAAAACATATTCAGTAAAGTTCTTGCCAGTGTTTTCCGATTTACTTTTTGTCATTGTTATTATGGTTTTACAAAATGTTGTTTTAAAGCGATAGTTTACCCAAAAATCACCCTCACCCTCATGTCGTTTCAAACCCGTAAGACCTTCGTTAATCTTCGGAACACAAATAAAGATATTTTTGATGAAATACAGCATAGACAGCAAGTGTCCAAGAGCAAAGACAAAATAGTCAATGTGACATTAGTGGTTCATTCGTAATTGTATGACGCTACGAAAAAACTTTTTGTGCGCAAAGAACACAAAAATAATGATTTTATTCAACAATTTCTTCTCTCATCTGAAAATCTGCCACCATTAAACATTGAGTACCTCAATGCATACGTGTGGTGCTGCTGACAGAGAGCATGTAGAAATTTCATCTAAAATATCTTAATTTGTGTTTCAATGATCAACGAAGATCTTGCAGGTTTGGAACGACATGATGGTGAGTAATTAATGATAGAATTTTTATTTTTGTGTGAACTATCCCTGAAGCGCATGTAAAGTCCTTCCCTCAGTTCTTACTTCGTCATCGACTTTCTCTTTCTTTTTTTTTTCTTTCGTCTCCTCCTTGCCCTTCGGCTTTTTGTTGGCATCTTCCTCCTCCTTTGCTGCCAGTTCCTCTGCCAGCTTCAAAGGAAGACATGATCATTTCAACGAAAACATAACAAACACTTTATACTGTATATTCCAGTTTTATTTAATTATAATCATACTAAACAGTAAATAACATCCCAAACAAATGTAATTCTCCTGAGTCTTTTCTATATATAGGTTTTGGTCAAACATATATACTAATAACGTCAATACTTTTACCTCCTCAGGTGTTTTCTCTGCGAATATGAGAGCTGAACCTCCATCCTCCTCCTCTGGGTAGTCAGGAAATGAACCTGTTGCATCACTATTCACAAGTGATGCAAAAGTGATTCACACTCATGTTAAATGTTGTTAAAAGATGTTCAGTAAAACACCAAGGTAATATAAACTGTGTGCAGCTATTGGCATTTACCGGCACTCTATGAACCACTGTCGGATCTGATCTTTCATGGTCTCCTTCATTTCTGGGCCCTCCACTTCCCTGAGCTGATGAATAACAGATTCGATGGACTTCTGATAGTCATCTTCATGTTCCTCTTGCCTAATTCGCCTGTTGGCCTCATTGTTTAGGACATCCAGCTCGTTTTGGGATTGATTGGACAGTTTTGGATCCATGGCCTGAAGATGCACAGCCAGAGAATGAAATGAAAAGAAACAGTATTAGAGTTCCATCTACTGGTGGCAACACGGTGATTGTACACTGTGGAAACACAATTATCTTTAAAAATAAGTATGGTTTACTTATGACTATTAGTACAAAGCACATACTAGTACTGATGTGCTTTGCATGTATTATAAAGTACCCAAAAAGTACATCTTTATTCACCAAAGATTGATGAAAAGTTACGGTAAAAATAAGTTTTCATTGTTACAAAAAATCTCTATCAAATAAATGCTGTTTTTAACTCACTATTTAAAAAAAAGTCCTGAAAAATACATATACATCAAGTTTTAAACTAAATATTAAGCACCTAATCTGTTTTCAACACTAATAATAAAAAGCAATGTTTCATAATCAACAAATGAGCATATTAGGATGATTTCTGAAGACTGAACACTGGAGTAATGGCTAATATAAATTCATCTTTGGCAATAATGAATAAACTGCCTCTTAAAATATATTAAATATTTTATTGTAATATTTCACAATTTTAAATAAATAAAGTCTTGGTCACCATACAGTTAGAGACTAATTAAAAATAAATAAATAAATAAATAAATAAATAATAATAAATGAGTTCTATATGACTCATTTTACCATTCCAAGAAATATCATTTCCTCCTCACGCAGCCTTTTTGTAATTTTTCTTTGCATGAAACCTCTCCACACCTAAATAAAGATTAGAATTAGTTTAATAAAATGACTGTGTAAACTAATAGTTATATATTAACTATAACTATTTTGTGTGAACATAACAGTGTATTTTACCTTCTGGATACAAACTGCGGCCTGGTCAGTGCTAACTTCCTCTTGTTCCTCAGCTTTCCTCTGTCTCTCAGAGTCTTTATGAATCTCTCTCATGAATTTTGCCCTCAGTCGGCCTTGCCGTGCTCTTTCAGCCACTTGGATGACTTTAATGGCCCTCTCCAGAGTCAGCATGCGCATTACAGGAGGCTTTGCGAGGCAAGAGAAGTCATGTTAGAGCATGAAACAATCCAGTTATTGTTGTTTATGATGAAACATAACCAAATGAACTCACTCCTGCCTTTTCTGTGACATCCATTTGGTTCAATACAGCAGCAAACATTCTTTCTCTGTCCTGCAGTACTTTGTTCCGCTCTCGAATAAAATACCTGGGAATTGGAATCTCAAGGTCCTCCTTTGACAAACAAAAGATTGAATTGACAAATTAAAGTTTAAATACATTTATTAAGTCCATTATAGTATTAAAGACACTCACAGGGGTTAACTTCAGGTCTTGGATGATGTCATCCATGTAGTGGTATTCAGAATATTCCTTTTCCACCATTTCGTTCTTGAGCTCCAGAATACGGCCCATCACACTGTCCAGCACCTGCCTAATCACGCGCCTCTTTTGAGGGTGAACGCTTTGGTCGTAGGCCTCTTCCAGCTGTCTGAACATCTGCACATAGCGGACATAGAAACTGGCGAGCCTTTGGAAGAACACCACTCTGTCTCTCTCAGGACGGAGAGGTTCTTCTGGGAGTTCTTCATCCAGCAAACAGCTGAGCTCCTCATGGGCTTCAGACCAGAGTGTATTGTATGTGCTGCCAGAGACAAATTGTTTTACCCACTGGATTAATACAAACAAGCTAAACTATTTACATCTGAATGAAATTAAATAATCTCTTAACCTTAAATTAAACACAAAGAGACTGAATGTTGTAACATTTAGAAGAATTACTAACACAGACATTTTACAATTTACATTTTTTGAGGCAATATTTCCTTGCAAGCACATTTAACCTACAAACCTGTGCGACATCGTTTGATAAAATCTTTCAACGGTTCCTTCGTATCCCGGGATTTTACAGAATTTCGGACGTCTGTCACAGATAAGAGTAGCGGTAATTAAAACGTCCAATTTTTGGCGTTAAGATGAGGTTATTAGCACGTACAACTACACTCCCGACAACACATAATGTGACTTTTGAATTCAACACATTTCTATAGCAGTAGACAGCTGGATACATGGCTGACTAACTTGCCTGAAAGTTGTTGTCAACTTGTTTCTACGGTAACGATTACGTAGAACGGAAGAAGATCAAATGTCGAATAGAAATTAGGACCGGTGACTGAATTACATCAACGTTTTGCCTGACAGATATAATTCCTGTACACGTATATGATGTTGCTGACATGTACGATCGTTAAATAACATATATAGTGAAAATGTCATTTATTACCGTTGTCAGGTACGTAAGGTTTAAACATTAACTGAACTGAAATGCACAGCTTTGAAATCCTTCTGTTTACATTTAGAGGCTTCTTACTGGGTCAATAAAGATAAACGTAATTTTATCCGACTAAATTATGACTTGAGAGTTGAACAACAAGTGATGAAACCAAATTACCAATATAGTTATTGGTTGCAAACTATTAGTTTATTGTGAATTATTTAGCTCCTAGTGTGAACGTGACAATTTGTGACCCAGGACCACGAAACCAGTCAGAAGGGTCAATTTTTTAAAACTGATTTGAGATTTATAAATAATCTGAAAGCTGAATAAATAAGCTTTCCACTGATGTATGGTTTGTTAGGATGGGGATAGGATGAAAATCTGGAATATGAGGGTGCAAAAAAAAATATTGAGAAAATCGCCTTTAAAGTTGTCCAAATTAAGTTCTTAGCAATGCATATTACTAAACAAAAATTAAGTTTTGATATATTTACAGTAGGAAATTTGCTAAATATCTTCATGGAACATTATATTTACTTAATATCCTAATGATTTTCTAAATGAAATCTATCATTTAGACCCATACAATGTATCGTTGGCTGTTGCTACAAATATACCCGTGCTACGTAATGAAACATCTTACGAACAGCAGGTGCAATCTTACCATTCTCGAAGGACAAACAGTTCTTGAATTCAATTCGGCTTTTAATAGATATAAATTTACAGACTTTAATTCAAAAATCATATTTATTGAAGTTAATAACAACTGTAAAAATGTTTTTAAGCACATATAGCCATATAGGATGTGTGAGGTAAAGCGTTATTACTTGTAGTTTGAAAACACACCGCTTGATGTCGCCAAGTACAATATCTTTATTGCTTGTCCGTAACTGTTAGCGTTCATAGGGTTCATATGAGGCTTTAACGCATCTCACAGCATTCCAGTAATCATATGTCTTAGGTATTTGGTTAAAGGCTATGTCAGGACACTGATCACTTTCTTAGTGTAGTCTACATCTGTGCTGAGATTAAGCTTTGCCGTGTGGAAAATACAGCATTCCATTGTCATGACCAAATGTAAAGTTAAAAAGTTACTTCAGAAGCAAAGCACAGTTTGAAATGTCCTCATGCAAATGTGACATTTTAAGTATCTGAAGATTATTTTTCTGTTCCTGATGTCAGTATGAACCCAGTATGCATCGTGATGTCAGGAGGGACCCAGGCCGTTTCCTTCAAATTCCCATATGAGAAGCAGGTTCAGTGACATCCCTGGAAGAGCAACAAGAGCTGTGTGAAACTGTTTGTCTTTTCACATTGTACTTTTACATGGATTCAACAGAACAGGTTTACAACTTCTATAACCCAGGGATCTTCTGAATATAATATTAATAATCAGTCTATGGTTAATGGATAGATCACAGCTCCTGACTTATGTACATACTCGCTGCTACAAAGACTCAATATGATTATATATGTTTATTTGTCCATTGCACTATGAATCATTTTGCACTATGCGCTGCTTCCCTCAAAATCTCTCCTTTGCACAATTTAATGCACAAATGTCTCTTTTGTAAAACGTCATGTACAGTACTTATGTAAAGTTTTTGTTGTCTCAGTTTTGTATATGTAGTCAACTATTTATTATAGTTATGTATAGTATATGTATAGTCAGATGGTTAACTGTTGTATAGGTCTATAATTGCTTTCTTATTCGTGTACTGTTGTATGTTTATATTATGCTTAGCTAGTATGTAGCACCATGGTCCTGTGAGACACGACATCTCGTTCCACTATATGTCCACACATGTAGCAGAATGACAATAAAGCTCAACTTGACTTGACTTTAAACTACTGTAAATTATTGTCACTATAATTTCACTATTTTAGGACTGTCCACCACCCAGACTGTAATTTCTCCCAAAAAGTGTC
Organism: Labeo calbasu; assembly: GCA_019740295.1. NCBI lineage: Eukaryota > Metazoa > Chordata > Actinopteri > Cypriniformes > Cyprinidae > Labeo > Labeo calbasu. The sequence goes on along the minus strand of JAHKKF010517200.1, from coordinate 10,715 downwards.
TAGTTTCTGTTTGTTTTTTTTTTCTTAGGGCATTTTAGAATTTAAATTCATAACAATTTCTTATTATTTTCATAATTTGCATTTTTGGTAAAAACATATATTTGTTTGGTATTTATGTATTTTTTATTTATGTTTAATAATATGTGACCACAAAACCAATCATAAGGGTCAGTTTTTGCAAACTGAGATTTATGCATCATCTGAAAGCTGAATAAATAACCTGGTGTATGGTTTGTTAGGATAGGACTATATTTGGCTAAGATACAACTGTTTGAATATCTGGAATCTGAGGGTGCAAATATTGAAAAAAATTGCCTTTAAAGCTGCATATATTACTAATCAAAAATGATTTTTGGCATAAAAGGAAAATCAATCATTTTGACCCATACAATGTATTGTTGGCTAATGCTACAAATATACCTGTGCTATTTACGACTGGTTTTGTGGTCCAGGATCACAAATATAACTGCTGTACTTATTATGTTTTATTGTATTATAATTAGTAGTATTAGTGTTATTATATAAATATTGCCATCAATGCCACCATGCTATAGAGAATTTCATTCTTAGAGCATTTCAGAACTTACATTCATTACAATTTTTAATTATTTTTATACTTTGCAATTAATATAAGACAAAGTTTATTCAAATTTTCCCTCAAAAATGGAAAATGTCATTACTATCACAAATACAAACTCAAAGGCCAGATTTCCAGGACATGACCCCTGCAGGACCTTCACAGACCCCCGGAGGGAAAACTCCGTCTACAGAGAAATATTAAGAAGCTTAAAGAAATAATCAAGATTCGAGTACAAATAAGGCATGAGAACAGGTTGAAATAATGTGATACTTCATAAAATATTTAAACGCTCAATAACATTCCAAACAGACCATTGATCTGTGTTTGCTTGTTATGACATACAAAAGTTAAGAACCCTGGAATGTATGCGTTAAGCGTGTAATACCAGCACCAAGCCAAGTGCAAACTTGAGTTGGGAGGTGGAAACAAGCGGGGCTTACCAGGATAGCGCGCTTAGTGCAGTCACAAGACCCGACCATCCATGAACAAAAACATCCAGGCGTTAATTTCACTGCTCAGCTACATTTAATCAAGTATATTCGGATATATGGATACTTGAGGTTGCCCATCATTTCCCTGGGGGGACATGGCGCGATGGATATCTCCAAGAACATTTACGCGTCCAGCCCTCTGCCAGCTATGAATCTTTTAATAAACCGCAGAGAGGAGTTTTGAGACACTTTTTAATAGTTATCTGAACTTCTGTGATGAATTTGAAACGAAAGGAGGGGCGAATGTCAAAGGAACTGACCACGAGTTGAGGAGAAAAAAAAACCTAAGGGAAAGATGTCTACATTTGCCACCCACCCGAAATCGATTGTATTACATTCAAGAAGCTTCGCACTTGACGTATAAAAACAAGACGCATGTTCTCAAGAAAGACACGAGACAACAGGAACTGTTGGAAGATATATTTTTCTCTGACAACTTTGCGTGCACATCATTAGAGGTAGAAGCACCTACCAATATATAATCGCGTAAGTTTATTTTTATGTTTGCTTATGTGAATACATACTTTATGATTATAGTAAAGTAAATCGATTATTTATCTGATTTTAAAAAGTTTAAACATTTGGACAATGCAGAATAGTTGGATTTAGGTCATGTACATGTAAATAGCGTTTTATGTAGTTGTACTTTTATTTGCAGACAGGTCGAGACTTTTAGTTCGGACTCGAATCTGGATGTAATATGTACTGCATAAACATAGGACTACTGCGCCACTGCTCTGGCATCTGCGTTTTTACGCACGGTCAGAACTTTTAGTACAAGGATAAGTAATGACTATGTTTGCTTGTTTTGTTCGTTTATCAGGCTGGAAAGCCATGCGGGCTGAGAAGAGATGGCACATATTGTTGAGTATGATTCTTTTGCTCATCACCTCCAGCCAGTGCATGGACAGCAGGGAGGTAAAAGAGTCGGAAAGGAAAACTCTGCTTAATCTAATCCTGCAAGTGATCGAGGACAAGCCCGCGTCCAGACGCGTCACCAGTGGCCTCTACTCTGTATCTCAAGATGTGAAGTTTTCCTCTCGTGAAAGGACTGCACATTTGCCCAAGCCGGACAACAGCAGACCAATAGGTAAGCTGATTTGAGATCAGGTGATGATACAAAAGTAATCCTTGCGTATTAACTCCTTCCTGTTAGTGGGAGTGGGGTTTTTTCTCTTGCATATCAACTGCACTTTTAATGCTTTAATCACTTGGACAGCTGTTCATATTTTGCCTTTACTCTTGATTAAAGTGCAGTTATAGTATCATAACCTGTATTATTTAGGTCATTGTGAAAAGTTCAGAAAAAAAGACATGAAATTGGATTAAAAGACTTTCTTTTGATCTGCGGAGGGTGGTAAAATGAATGCTCTTAGTCTTGTTAGATCACATAATGCTGAAATCATCGGTGTAGATCTAAGGACTGCTCAGAGACAAGTTTAAAGGCTTGAGAAATCGTGAAGCTGGTTGTGTCACGTAATGGTTTGTGCTGATGATCTGCACTTTGTGAGTAACATCCTTGTTAACCAGTTTATTATAAAGTCCAAAAATTGCCACTCCAAAAAGGCATTAAGCAGAAATGATTCCCAATGTGTTTTATACATATAACATTACAAACAGGACTTTTTAGTACTTCAAATCTGGTTATGTTTAGTAGTCATTAATATATAATTACCATTAAACTGTTATATTCCATAGCTCCCTAGCATATGTTGCTAGTGATATCTTAAAAGCGTGTTCACATTCTTTCTCTTCCACAAGTATGGATTGTTTCTGCTTTCTTGCTTTCTGAGACACCATTATACATGCATTTTGATAGTGACCCTCATTATAGATAAGAACCCTGTCTACATTTGTAATGGTTAACATGGTCATTGTCACATGACCCTCCAGGATATTCAGTTTTGAAATGGTTTGAAAATAACAACTCGAGTCTCATGTTAATACAGCAAATATAGCAGAATTATTCATTGTGCTTTTAAATTTTATGTACTTGTACATGCTGGAATAGTAATACCTTGCTTATTGGTGTAATTTTCCAAAGAATGACTTCAAACTAAACAATATGTGTCAATTTAACGGCAACTACTGAATGTTCTAGAAGCTGACCAGTGTTTTCATTTGTTCAGAGACATTTTAGCATTTCTGTTCCTCTTGGGAATAGTTAATTGTACTCAAATACAGACAAAGTTGTTTATGTGCTGTGCCATTACATGGTTTCTTAACTGCTGTGACACCCCATTGCTTAGTTTGACTATAAAACAAAATGAATGAAACTGACTGTGGTCTGTGCCAGTGACAATTTTCTGGTTGGGCTGATTTAGAATTTGCTATTTAAATGTTTGAAAAAAACTGATTGACATGTTGTTACACGGAAATTGTGTGCCAAGGGAAAAATTACTCCCATAAACATCTGCTATTGCTGATCTGGATGACCTTTGACTGAGTTCACTGCCTTTAAAGTTTTGCAATGAGATTGATTGTAATCCGGTGAAAACATGGTACTTTTGAAAACTGAGTTGATCATGGATCTTTATATAATCTAAAGAGTCAACACACTGTACTGTGCTGTACCCTCGTGAATAGAACAGCCCATCAGAAAAGGTATTTAGTCATCTTATGTAAGACTCAGGTGTGACAACACGCATATAGACCGGAATTATCTTGATAGGTGTTTGATAGTGTATCATCTCCACGATTCTCTTATTAAAAATGGAAAAAAAATTGAAAGTATTTGTGAAGGCATAAAAAATGTAAAAACTGGCTGTATTTTGAATAAAAGAGGAGCTCATTCATAACGCAGTGTTGGTTATCCTACATTCTGAGGCAGGTTAAAATTAGCTGCTGCATGGATTTGTGGACCTGACATTGATAGGCATTACAACTTTGCATGCAATAATCTCCTTACTCCAATAGGCTGGAACTGATATGGTCTACATGTGGGGACGGTGTCCCAGGGTCGAGCGGGCCACAGATTGTACATAATTAGCAAGGACCCCAAAGCCTCCAGCAGATTTACAGAGTGATGGATTATCAATCTGGGATTGCATTTTACATGCATGCTGTAAATGGCTGGATCTTTTTTACGTCAAGCATGCAGTCACCAGACTCAAACATATGGCGTATATGACTAGTCAGTTACATCATCATCTTAAGAAGGGGAGAGGTTGTTTCTTGTTTGCGCGCCACAAGCATTTAGGAGTTCTGACAGCCTATTAACAATATTTACAAGGCTATTAACAAAATTGGCAGTTAATTCATCAGTAATTGTGGGCTGATGCAAATTGAAATCATGTTTTTAGTTATGCGAAGAGAGGAGTATAAACGTTTATGAGGAAGGTCTTTTTTAAGTTTACCGACAACAGAAGTCAGTGTTAAGTCTTTATATAGATTGCTAAGTAAACAGACTTGTACAATGATTTGATGCCATGTGCTAGACCAGTTGTTTTCAAACTGGTCCTACGAGCACCCCCAACACTGCACGTTTTCTGTGTCTCCCTCAGCTGTCACACCTGATTCAACTCATCAGCTCATTAGTAGAGACAGCAAGAACTGATATGGGTGTGTCAAATATGAGAGACCTACAAAATGTACAGTGTTGGGGGTGCTCGTAGACTGGTTTGGAAACCACTGTGCTAGACAGAGTATTTAGTGACTGAGCTGGATGCAAGCCGATGACATAATCATTCCCAGACTAAATACACTGAATCATACCCATTAATATAAAATAACACAGCTTTCATTTCTATTTATGTTGAAGAATGTATTATTTTCTGCCTACGTTTACAGTCAGTGGTTGTATTGTGCCAGTTTAGTTTCTTTGTAGTGTTTCTTTTTTTTCATATTCACAATTGACTCCAAATGGAAATCTCAATGTTTTTATCTTTTAAAGTTTTGTTAAATTTGTGTTGCGTTTAATATCAAGCATATTTTATAGTCTTAAAGGGATACTTGAGTAGTTTCAGTTTTGTTTTGTTATACTTATAAACTTTAAATATATGTTAAATTCTGTCATTAATTACTCACCCTTATGTCGTTCCAAAGCCGTAAGACCTTCGTTCATCTTCAGGACACAAATGAAGATATTTTTGATGAAATCCAAGAGCTTTCAGCAATGCAACTGACACATTTAAGGCCCAGAAAGGTAGTAAGGACATTGATAAAATAGTCCATGTGACATCAGTGGTTCAACAATACTGATATGAATCTATGAGAATACTTTGGTGCACAAAGGAAGCAAAATTAACAACTTTATTTAACAATTCCTTCTCTTCTGTGTCGCTCTCCGCCTCACGTTCACAAGAGTACCTTAATGCATTTGTGTGGTGATGCTGACACAGGAATGTAAATAGCAGCAGAGACTGACATGGAAGAGAAGAAATTGGTAAATAAAGTCATTTTGTTTTATTTTCTCATAGCTTCGTAACATTACAGTTGAACCTTTGATGACACAGACTTTTAACAATGTTTTCACTACCTTTCTGGGCCTTGAATGTGGGAGTCGTGTTGCTGTCTGTGCAGGGTCAGAAAGCTCTTGAATTCATTAAAAATATCTTAAATTGTGTTCTGAAGATGAACAAAGGCCTTATGGGTTTGAAACGACATGAGGGTGAGTAATTAATGACACAACTTTTATTTTTGGGTGAACTATTCCTTTAAGAAAAGAAAACAAAATATGTACATACATGTACATTTTGATTTGGATGACAAATTATAATGAAATATTTGACCATATATCCAGATTTCTCCACAAAAATATAATGCTCATTCCCATTTTCATTCACAAAATGTCTCTGATCCAACCAATGCCAAGCTAAATGCAATAATAGCTTCTGTGTTAGAGGAAGCTACTTGCTGAGTTTTTCACCCACAGTATCAATTGCTTAAAGGTGCAGTAGGTGATTGTTTTCAGAAACATTTTTGTTATGCTGGTTGAAAGTCTTTTCACATCCCAATAAGTACACTCTTAAAAATAAAGGAGAACTTTTTTTGTCTAGATGGTTCCATAAAGAATCTTTAACATCTGAAGAACCTTTCTGTTTCACAAAAGGTTCTTTGTGGCAAAAGAAGGTTCTCCAGATTAAAAAAAAGGTAAGAAAAAGATGGTTCTTTAAAGAACTTTTGACTGAATGGTTCTTTGTGGAACCAAAAATGGTTCTTCTATGGCATCGCTGTGAAGAACCTTTTAAAGCACCTTTATTTTTACGTGTGTAGTCTAAATGTATTTATACGTATTTATATATTCTGTGGAAGGTGTAGGACCAAGAAATGTTTGTCCAATCAGCGCGTTCACGTACGCTTTGCAGACAGACCGAGAATGGCAGGCAAACATCAACAACCTGATCTTCCTTCCTGGTATTGTAATATTTTTACTAACTGTACTGTACTGTAAAGTGTTCTGACGGTTAATGAATGTGATGTTGTAACGTCCAATAGAGCATTTACGGTAGTTTTGTGGCAGACTGACAACGTGTGTCTGTATGTTCTGGAAAGGTGAAGAGATGACATGCTCTACCAACATCTGTCTCTCTTTATTTTATTTATTTCCTTTCTGTTTGTGACCTAAATTAGATGCATGCTTGTGTACATTTTTCCTTGCTCCTTGAGTGTGTCGACGTGTGAGGCGGTTTATTAAATTCAGAGAAAATACGCCATCTTCTCATCTCCCGTGCATTATTAGCACCACACAGTTTTCCTGTTCTGGGCTGTTGAACATTTCAACTCAGTGTTACAATGTATTGTAGTAATGCTGTCTCTGGTCGTCTGGTCTGTGTGCATAGATGCGTTCGGGGTGGAGGTGTGGCTTTGGACGGCGATTTGCAGGGAGGGTGGGACTTTCAGTGCTATCAGGCTAAAGTTAGCATTTTCCAAGATCTCCTATTGCACCCTTAATGCAGTTTCATTCAAAATGGTCAAATTGCTATTTAACATCCAGTATTATATGAGTTAAAAGAGCACATTTCTGGCCTAGTGTCTATAGAGGGTTATATTTACAAGTGTTGAGCCTAGGCTGCGGTGGTGTATAAAGCAAAAATATTAATACTGTCTTTTTGTCTGTCTGTTTCAGAGATTGTCCCAAGAGACATAAGCATGAAAGACAAATTTATAGAACATTTTACAGGTAAACAAAACCCCATTTCAATATGTTTCCTCTTTCCTGTAGTATTGAAGATTTCAAGTAGCCTTGTAGATGAAGTCTAGATGTGTGTCTATGCATCCTATGTTCAGAATAGCATACTAACATACAGTCTTACTGTTGCTGCTGTATGTATACTGTGCATGTACAGTGAGTGGAGTTGTTTCTTCTTATGACCCCCGCCACACATTTACTGTGTGGAATATTGTATCCCACAATGCAGTGCCCTCAACCTGACCTTCCATTTCCAATGTCTGAAATTAAACAGAAGTAATATCTATTTCTTGAATCGTTATTTGATTTGACTGCCAAAAATAAAAGCCATTTTAAACAGAATTGGATTATGAAAAATCCAAGATAATAACCAGACACTATTCACTGACTTGCATGCATCATGTAATTTTGTGAGGTCATGTGACAAATATAGTACTTTTGTTTAAAAAAAATGATTGTGGAATAACACCAACTGTATTACTCGCTATTTTTAGTCAGTATTCAGTATTCATTTTCATTAAAGGAGAAGTTCATTTCCAGAACAAAAATTTACAGATAATTCACTCACCCCATTGTCATCCAAGATATTCATGTCTTTCTTTCTTCAGTCGATAAGAAACTGTTTCTTGAGGAAAAAATTCAGTAATTATCTCCATATAATGGACTTCAATGGTGCCCCCAAGATTGAACGCAGCTTTAAATGGCTCTAAACAATCCCAGCCGAGGAAGAAGAGTCTTATCTAGCAAAACAATCAGTCATTTTCAAAACAAATGAACAATTTATATACTTTTTAACCTCAAACGTTCATCTTGTCTAAGTCTGTGTGAACTGGTTCAGTGCGGTCAATACAGTTAGGGTATGTTGAAAAACCCATCTTGTTTTCTTCCCCAACTTCAAAATCGTCCTACAACGCTGCAGAAGTACCGACCCAGTGTTTATAAAGTCAACATGCAAAGATGATCAAACACCCTTTACAAAAAAAGGTAAAACAGCGATGTAGGACAATTTTGATGTTGAAGAAGAAAACGAGATGGAAGTTTTTCGACATACCCTAACTGTATTGACCCGAATTACACAGATTACATATGCGCATCGTAGAGACGAGACGAGCATTTAAGGTTAAAAAGTATATAAATTGTCAATTT
>JAHKKF010517199.1:0-33566 GCA_019740295.1 Labeo calbasu | reverse complement strand
TTTTTTTGCTTGTTCGGTTTTGTTTCTTGTTTGGGTTTTTATTTTTGTTTAGATTTGTTTTGTTTTGCTTGTTTGGTTTTGTTTCTTATTTGATTTTTATTTTTATTTAGATTTTAGATTTTTGTTTGGCTTTGTTTTATTTGTTTGGTTTTGTTTCTTTGTTTTTTTTTTTTTAATTTTTAGATTTTTGTTTTGCTTTGTTGTTTTGGTTTGGCTTTGTTTCTTGTTTTTGTTTTTGATTAGATTTTAAATTTTTGTTTTGTTTTGTAGAGCAGTGGTTGGTTTTTGCTGTGTTTTTTGTCATTTGCCAGTTACAAAAACACTGACTGCCTAGTCCAGTTGCTTAGAAAGGCAATAACACACCTCTCCTTAACAACCAGAAAAATATATCACAGGTTCCAAAAATATTAACCAGCACAACTGTTTCCAAGAATGATAATAAATCAGCATATTTCAGTGTCACATGATCCTTCATAAATCATACTAATATACTGATGATGCTAAAAATTCAGCTTTGCATCACCTAAATAAATTATATTTTAAAGAACATTAAAATACAAAACCAGTATTTTAAATTGCAATAATATTTGACAATATTACTGTTTTTTTCTGTATTATTTCTTCAAATAAATGCAGCTTTGATGAGCATAAGAGACTTTAAAAAAAACTTTGAAAATCTTACTGATCCCAAACGTTTGAACAGCAGTGTATAAATAAACTCACAAACAACTGAAAGATTCATGGAAAACCCCTCATCCAAAAGTATATGAACCCCAAATTATAAAAGAATTAGAAAAATGCTCTTTACAAATAGTTTTAGATGAAATATTGTGTCACTCTGCAGGGCACTGTCAGTGTCAGCTGCACATGTACAAACATATAAACTTTACTTTTCTTTTTGATTCAACCACTCATGACATTCTGGAAAAGGAAAATCAGAAAGGGGAGGCAAATGTCAGTCGTTTCTCACAAGGTGAACTGCATCAGCTCTAAGTGCTACATAATCCACTCTCACTTCAGTAAACCCCTTTATCAAAAGAATTTTATAGATACCAAGTTAAGGCCACACACACAAACTTCTCCGTATGCGCAGATTTACGATGCTAGCATCTAGAGAGTGAAATCAAGTAGGAGTTTACCTCCCAGAGGAGAAAAGTCTACTCTTATGGAGGCTCATGCAGATCCAGTGGAAATTATAAATCAGGGGTTAGTATCAGTTGTGCTTGTGTGTGTGTGTGTATAACCACATGAGGCAGTAAAGATTTAAAGGTATTCTGTCAGACTGTCTGTCGCTGATGATCTGGTAGCTTAAGTGAGCTAATCTGGCCTTGGGAACATGAGGTAATTGAGCATTTTTTTCCACGTGCGGATTTCAGTTTGGCACGGGAGTTGCATACGAGTTATGGACTTGATTTGGTATTAAGACGTATATGCACAAGCTCCAGACTGCTCATGTGTCCGCTGGGCCAGCGCTCTTTCAGTGGGCTCTGCAGGCTCCTCTGCGGTTCTGGAAAATTTTCCGATGGCTTGTGCAAAAAGTACTGACATAAGACCAAATAAAAAACCTTGTTTCTCCTCAAATCCATTGGTGTGTGCTCCTCAGATTTTTTTTTTTTTTTTTTCATCAATTCCATGACCTGGAAAATACTAGTGGGTACAGGAATAGTTCACCCTGAAGTTCTTTATTTTTGGGTGAACTATCTCTTTAAGACTGTATGCTTGACTCTCTTGCTCAATTTCTGACATAAACCTGACCCCTGCTGATGCGTAATGGAATAACACTTTTTTGTTTTTTGTTTTTCTGTCTCTTCTCCTCTTTCTCTTGCCTGCAGATCATGATTCAGAAGCAAAGAGAGTTCAGGATGTTCTCTCGGGAATGGAAAAACCACAGGTGGGTCTGGAATATGAGTTAAAAACCGCACAAGTGAAAAATACTAATGGTTGTAAAGTTTTCAGATAAACAAAATGTTCTTTATTGGCCAAAGGAAAGTGCAGGCTGTAAATATAAGCGCAAATAAAAACAACATGACATGTTTAATTACTTTAATATGTCATGAGGGGGACATTTAGTAAAAGTCACAGTGATCTTTTCACATTTGTTCCAAGCAATTCCAGACTGTTCCCTTTGCGGCCACATAGTGGCAGCATTTTATTTGTTTTTTTATGGTTCACTCTCAAGCCGTGGTTGACTGGGTGAACATTTCCATCAAAACAATGTTTTCTGACCGATATGTTTTGCTTTGTTCTTTTGTTCCCATCTGTTCACTCAGCCTGATGCTCTTCTTGTTGTTCAGTTCAGGAGTGTCTAAGGACACCTGTCACTTTAAGTGATAATCCATATAACCCATAGTCATCAATCATCTTTCCTGTTTTGAGTTTTAGTTTGCATGCATTTGCTTGTGTGGGTGTGATATTTGACCAGCTGTCTCATTTATATTAATCCCTCATCATTTTAATATCAGTGACATTAAGGCAGTTTAGAAGAAAATCAGTGTGTTACCACAGCAAATTAAACAGTAAGTCCAGACAGACAGAGATTATCATTTTATTATATTTGATAATAACAATAAATAATTAATTCAGGCATCTGTTTCCCTTTCTATCCATTTCTACCATTGTCTGTTATCATTTGACATTGAGTAGAAGCAGTACTTTCTACAATACGTTAGCTCTCTTACTATACGTTGTTTATAGTACGTAGAAAATGTCACTGTATCCATTACAGTTCAAAAGATTGAGGTGTACAATTTGTTTCTTCAAGAAATTTATACTTTTATTTAGCAAGTACACTTTAAATTGATTAAAAGTTACAGTAAAGACTTGCATTGTTAAAAAAAATGCTGAAAATGCTGTTTTTTTTAACTTTCTATTAAAAAAAATCTTGATATAATGCATCCCAGTTTGAACAAAATATTAAGCAGCACAACTATTTTCAACACTGATAATAGTAAGGATTGTTTCTTGATAGGGCTGCAAAATGATTAATCACAATTAATCACATTCAAAATAAAATTTTGTGTTTACATACTATATGGGTGTGTGCTGTGTGTATTTATTATGTATATATAAATACACACATGTATATATTTGTAAGACATATTTGTCTATATAAATAAAGTTGTTACAAAAAAATTTGATATAAATATAACATTTTTCCTTAATATATACATGTATGTGTGTGTATTTATTACACTGCTGCTCAAATGTTTGGGATCAGTAAGACTTGTAATTTTTTTAAAGTCGTCTTATGTTCATCAAGGCTGCATTTATTTGTTCAAAAATACAGTAAAAAAAACTATAATATTGCTAAATGTTATTACAATATAAAATATATATTTTTATTTTATTATTATTATTATTATTTTTATTTAATATACTTTAAAATGTTATTTATTCCTGTGACGCAAAGCTGAATTTTCATCAGCTGTTACTCCAGTCTTAAGTGTCATATGAAATCATTCTAATATGCTGATTTTTTTTTTTTTTTTTTTTTTTTTTTCAGAATTATTTGAATAACAAGTTGAAAAGCATTTATTCAAAATATAAATCTTTTCTAACAGTGTAAATCTATGCTATTACTTTTTATATATTAACACATCCTTGGTGAATAAAAGTAATTATTTCTTTCAAAAAAAAATATTTATACCAGCGTACTGACCCCAAACTATACAACAGTAGAGTATATTGTTAGAAAACTTTCCATTTTAAATAAATACTGTTCTTTTTAACCTTTTATGGTTTGAAGAATACCGAAAAAAGTATGACAGGTTCCAAAAAATGTTAAGCAGCAAAACTGTTTCCAACATTGATAATAAATCGGCATATTAGAATGATTTCTGAAGGATTATGTGACACATCATTTGCGTCACAGGAATGAATTATATTTTGAAGTATATTGAAATAAAAACCATTTTTTTTATATTGTAATAAAATTTTGCAATATTGCAGTTTTTTTTCTGTATTTTTGATCAAATAAATGCAGCCTTGATGAGCATAAGAGACTTAGTGATCCCAAACTTTTGAGCAGCAGTGTATGTACATAATAAATATACACAGTACACACACATATAGTATGTAAACTTAAACTTTTATTTTGAATGTGATTAATTGCAATTAATCGTTTTGCAGCCCTATTTCTTAAAGGAGAAGTCCACTTCCAGAACAACAATTTACAGATAATGTACTCACCCCCTTGTCATCCAAGATGTTCATGTCTTTCCTTCTTCAGTTGTAAAGAAATTATGTTTTTCGAGGAAAACATTTCAGGATTCTTCTCCATATAATGATATGGTGCCCTGAGTTTGAACTTCCAAAATGCAGTTTAAATGCGGCTTCAAATCCCAAATGTGGTTGTAAACAATCCCAGCTGAGGAAGAAAATAATACAATTTATATACTTTTTAATGTCAAACGCTCGCCTTGTCTTGCTCTTCCTGACCTCTGTTTTTTTCTGGTTCATGACAGTTAGGGTATGTTGAAAAAGTCCCATCTCATGTTCTCCCTCAACTTCAAAATCGTCCTATATCGTCCTATACCTATAACATTATGGTTTTGTTGTATTTTTGGTGACATAAATGCAGCCTTTGTTAGCTAAAGATACGTCTTTCGTGCGTTTAAAAATCATTCTGTCCCCAAACTTTTGAATGGTAGTGTACTGTACACATGACGGAAAAAAAAGCCCAGCAGTTCTATTAATGGGAGAAAATATAGAGTATACCATGATGGATGCAGGAAGCAGGGAGACTAAAAAAACGTCTGTGGCTTAATGTGTCTCAAGATGAGGCATTCTGGAGGGCTGTGTGGGATTGGAAGTAATGGACTTCAATTTGCCCTCATCCTCATCTCTGCAAAAACCTGTAATGGAGCTGCCTTGCTGGTTCGGTTTCTTGAATTTAGCCGGTATAGCACTCCGAGCAAATCACAAAACAGAAATTTTCTGGTCAATTCCTTTGTATGTCTAATCTTCAGTGGCAGGTTTTGATCCCAACATCACAGTTCTCTACCACTTCACGCAATGATCCAAAAAAACAAAGCAAGATGATATTTATGAGAGGTTTTTTTTTTTTTTTTTACAAATATAAACAGATGCAATCACAAGTTACAACGTTTGAACAGTAGGTGGCACTGTCAACAAACATGTAACCCTAAGGGCTTCTAAGGTCATATACTAAATTCCATTTCAAAGACAAAGCATGACTTCCTGTTGAGTGTTCTCAGCATGAACTTGTGGATGAATCGCAAGAAAATAGTCTACATTAACAACAATGACAAAAAGTACTCTATACATAGAAGCATTCATACCTGTACAGGCCTGTACAATGATTAACTGTAATATTTGATTTCTGTACCACACTTTTCTATACAGTTGTTCTCTATATATAACTTACTATACAAAAAAGTGTATCATGGCTTTCATAAAATATTAAGCAGCACAGCTGTTTCAATATTGATAAGAAGAGATGTTTCTTGAGCACCAATTCAGCATATTAGAATGATTTCTTAAGGTGAAAGAAGACTGGAGTAATGATGCTGAAAATTCAGCTTTGCCATCACAGGAATAAATTACATTTTTAAAATATATTAAAATAGGAAAGTTCTTTTAAATTGTAATAATGTTTCACAGTATTGCTGTCTTAGTATATTTGATTAAATAAAATCAGTCTTGGTGTGCATAAGTGACATTAAAGAAAAACTTTCCAAACTTGAACTTTTAAACTGTATACATCTCTGAACTTTTCACCTTGGTGAAAGTGTTAAACTGTCTCTGTGAGAAAGCCGGATCTGATGGCAGCCGGTTTATTAAGAACATATTGCTGTAGCTTCAGAAGTGCCAGTGGCAATGCTAGCTGTGCACATCCGAGAAGCAACAACCATCGCTTATCCACAGACATACTTTCACCTGCAGTTACTCTTGCCTCAGAACAGATTGGGTTTGAGCTGTTTGGTTCTGGTGTTAGATTGCTTCTGCCTGACTGAAGCTAACCTGAGACGTCTGGAGCTCATTCATGTCAGTGTTATACTCTCATACACCGCATTACATTGAATTACCTGTTAACCGAAGAGATATAGCCGTTCTGTCTTTATACATTTATATCTTCAGTTCTGTGTTTGACACATAAACAGTTGTCCATGCAGAGGTAGGCAGCGCAAGTTAGTCTTGTGGATTTACTAATAGGTTTTTAGAAAAAAAAGTTTTTGATGTGTGGGTCAAATTAAGTCTGTTAAAGAATGTTTTTGTTTAATGCTCACGCAACATTTTTAAAAACATAAACACACTTGAGTCATTTCTTAACTGTCACGGTGGACAGTTTTTCTCGATAATTGATCCGTACTTCTTTGTAGGCTACTCCTTTTTATCTGCAGGTCTATAATTCTGGTAGATCTCGCAAAATGAATGGTTTTAAAGCTGGGTTAGCTGTATGCTAACCTCATAATGAAAAGACAATCCCACAAACTCTCTTCAAAATCACTTGCTCCTTCAATTTTGTCTTAAAACGGAATTGGCTGGTTTACTGGAGCTCTTTGCTGCAACATCTAAAAGCTCCTTTTGAGAAAATCACTGTTTCTGAATTGTATTTCTGTGGTGGTGGTTGACTTAAAGCATTTGTGTATAGTGACGTGTTCTTCATTATGATCATATTATTTGAAATACAAAATATTTGTACTTTTGAAAATACTACATAAAAAGTACTCACAGATCATTCACTGGTCATTCTGTAATTGTGGGTACATCTCATGTCTGTGAAGTATATTTTTAATATATTTTCATCAATATAAAGCTCCAATGCTTAATTTTCTAGTACATAATTATATTTTTCTTAATCACACTACTATATGTTGAAAAATTTGTATCTTTTGTTCAAAAATGATGTTCATATCACATACAACCCTGGTATTCAGCTGTCCGATTTTGTAAAGCTGCTCATTCTACTCTGCATTAAAGCATGAAAATTACCTCAAATATAAATTAATTTCATAGTTTTGCCTTAGATTAGATTAGGTTATCAAGACATTTGGGTGTGCCCTTCAAAAATAATAAGTGTTTATTGCGATATAACTTGTTTTATTTGTGTCTGAAAAACCATTGTCAACTAAGTTACACGCTAGAAAACCCCCCCTCAAAAAGGAATGGTTTGTCCCATTCTCGCATAATTTGCACAGTACGATGATATTTCCTCTAGAAGCACATGGATGAAACACTAGAAGTTGTGTTCTCTCTCTTTTATTTGTTAAACTAACAAACCAACGTCAAGAGTGAATTAATTGACTGTCAACAGTGTTACACAAGTATTATTGCTGCAAACTTTAACAAGACAATTTAACTAAAACTTATGTTTTGTTTATGAAAATATATTTCTAAACATACCATATGCTCAGTAGTTTTAGGCTTCCATGTTGAGTATAGGCCCAAAACACAAGAAATGTCAACTAAGTTACCTGTCAACTGCGTTACCCAGTAAACGTAACAAGGTGGTCAGTAGCAAACATAGATATTTTATGCACATATTTCTACAGATCACCTTTATTTATATATGGCTTTATACGATATAGATTGTTTTTAAAGCAGCTATGTAAGGTCATGTTTGGGTTTTTTGGGAAACAGGAGAACTGTTTTCTTCACATTGTCAAATTCTAAATGTACCCCTAATTGTAGAATGACACAGATATTGTTTCAGATTCTTGATGCTGTTTGTTTTGTGTTTATCGACAGGTTTTTAATATCCAGGCGCGGACAGCTCGACTGACCTGGGCTCCACCAGCAGGCCTTCAGAACAGAGACAGGCACAGTAACGGACACCCCTTAACCTGCAGCTACGAGGTCACTCTCTCAGACAAGGGTCGTAATGGCCAGTACCGCGTCATCTATAGGTAAGATTGACTGGAGTGTAATCACAGAGAAGCTGTGTAGTCCGCTCAATATCCTTGAGAAATCTTTATGTTCTCATAAATTAGCAGCATTCACCACATGGGAGCAAGTTAGACATGAATATATCATCCATCGAGCAGAAAGAATCATTGGATGCAGCCTGTTCTCCCATCAGGACGTGTATGATTCAATATCCAGAGAGCAGACAGGAAAGATAATCAGACCCCTCACACCCTGTCATCACTGCTTTGAAGCATGACTCAAAGCTTCAGACTTAAAATATGAGAGCGGTGGTGCTGGTGATATTTTACTTTTTGTTTGTTTGTTTGTTTGTTTTTATATTATACTATATTATATTGTTGTTGTTCAAAATGCAATTAATTAATTAATTTATTTAATTTTATTTAATAAAATGAAATTAATACTTTTATTAAGTAAAGATGCTGTTTTTTTATTAGTTTAAATTAGACGTTATTGAGTATATTGCAAAAACCAAACAAAAACACACCCAGAGACTGGATACATGCATTACATTATGGAGGTTAGACTACTGCACAAGCACATTTAGAGTTCATGCTTTCACTGCCTGATTTATTCTATTAAAATACATTTTGAATTTCCCCAAAATTCAAGTTAAGGGGGCCCTTTTATATTTGTCTTTTATATTTGCAGTTGAATTCAAAAGTTTACATACACCCTGCAGAATCTGATAAATAAGAGGGATCATACAAAATGCATGTTATTTTTTTATTTAGTACTGACCTGAATAAGATATTTCACATAAAGGATGTTTACATATAGTCCACAAGAGAAAATTATAGTTCAATTTAAAAAAAAAAAAAAGACCCTGTTCAAAAGTTTACATACGCTTGATTCCTAATACTGTGTTGTTACCTGAATGGTCCACAAAATAACTTTTTGAATTTGTCTTCTGGGGAACATGTAAATATGTTCTGTAGCTTCTGAAGGGCAGTACTAAATTGAAAAAAATATAATATTTAGGCAAAATAAGAAAAATGTACACATCGTCATTCCGTTCAAAAGTTTACACCCCTGGCTTATAATGTAGTGTTTTTCCTTCTGGAGCATCAGTGAGCATTTAGTTGCATACAAGTCCCTCAGTTGTCCTCTGTGTGAAAAGATGGATCTCAAAATCATACAGTCATTGCTGGAAAGGGTTAAAATACACAAAAATGCTGAAAAACAGTATTAAGAATCAAGTGTATGTAAATCTTTAAACTGTGTGGACTATATTTAAACATCTTTTATATAAAAAAATCATAATCAGGTGAGTACTAAATAAAAAATAACGTGCATTTTGTATGATCCCTTTTGTTTCGGTAAAATAACATTTTGCACACAAAGAGTACGTTTTTTTTTGTTTGTTTTTTTTTTTTTTTTTTATCCAAATATCAGTGAGATTGCAGATGTGATATTGATTTTATAAAACAGCTCCAATTAACAAGAAGTTAATTTTACTTGACTTATATTTGTGACAGAAGTTCCTGTTTTTGCTCTATTTCATCAAAGAAAATAGTTCCAAACAAGGCCACAGCTGTATACACAACAGTGTTTCGTTGCTGAATCAATCAGCCATTTGAACAAATCAGTTTTATGAATGACTCAATGATTCACTCATGCAGTGATTTGCCGCTACCTACTGGTGATGTTATGTTTATATTTTCCCTTTTTTCCCCAAAATCATTTCAAATATCTCTATTAAACATTTTATTTTTGAAATATCAAATCTTTATTTATGGATAAATGCTTTTAAATGCCACTTCAGTTGCAGATTCTGTGCCACTTCTGCACTGCAAACTCAAATTTAGTTGATGCTGATTTCATCTGATTAGTAACAGCCCTATAGAGTCTTACTATTTAAATTTATTGATTAACTTTAAGAATTTGACACAAAAGATGATGCATCCATTTAATTAGGTTAGATTGGCCTTGTAAAGGTAAAAATGCTCTTAAAAAGTAAAAAAAAAAACAGAACAGAATATGAATAATATCAAAATCTTTGACAGTCAGCTGTCCACGGCAGTCCTAAACCTGCCAAAATACCAGCACAGTAACATGCTCAGGAAAATATTGTCTAATTATCGTTGCTGATAAAATTCCAGAAAATATTGAAATGTCAACAATGTTTTTTTTCTTTCTTCCTTTCTTCTAAAAAGTAACTTGGTTTTATTTTTGTTGTAAAAAGTTGGTCTTGAGCTTTTCTCAAAAACAATAAAAAGATATCTTACTGACCCAATTATATTATTGAATATTATATTCAACATTGCTGCAAAATACCATTGTTCGTACAGCTTTTTATTTGTTTCTTGTGCATAAATCAGTTTTTCCTGTTTTCCTCACTGCTGTTGGTAACACAATGGGTGTTTAAAATGGTTTTAACTTGCATATTAAAATCATTTGCTGTTTTCATCAAGGCTTACGTAACAGAATTATTTCGATTTTAAATGGGACACACTACTCGTGCTGCGTTTAAAATTGAATTGTGCATGGCTTTTCAATTTGGCCTCACGGTCGGGTAGCGCCATTCCAGCCCACTTCTGTGTGTTTCTTCTTTTGTTGTTTTCCACACTCAAAAAGAAAATGACAGCGTATAATCCAAAAGAATGGGCCAGTTTTGGAGTTGCACCAATACGACCTCTAACAAAGTATAGTCACACCGCAAGCAAGAATGGTCGCTGGAAATCTGTCAAGGCAAAAACAATCACAGTTTTTCCCTTGAGCAGTTGTGCACACAATAATTGAACAACATCACTTATGAAAGTCAATTTTGCACTTTGAACAACACAACTCTATTTCTGGGAACCATTAAGGTCGGTAACTATCATGTATGTGTGTCCTTTCAGTGGAGAGGAGTTGGAATGCAATTTAAAAGATCTCAGACCAGCAACAGACTACCACGTAAGGTAAGTGTAGCTGTCAAGTGTATTTTGCAGTCTGCTGTTATTAGAGCCCATTGTTCCAGAAATTCATGTTATTTCGGATGAACAGTATTGTCATTACAGTGATCCGATTATCTGCAGTTTTCTTGTTTAGAAATGAAAGTTAACATTAATGGAATATTAGTCATTTGTTTTAACTTCCATTTTTCTTTAATGACCTCAGCTCTGCCTAAATGTCTCTCTAATGGTCTGCTTGTTACCTGTGATTAATTGAGCCGAAAGTGCCGTGCATCACAGCGCTGGAAAGGTCAAGATTAAATATGATGCATGTACTGTTCCTCAAAGAACCTTTCAAGCCCACATTTGATGTAATCTGTGCCGTTAGTCTATTCTGTCATCGGGAGCACTTGTTAGTGGACAATCCAGTGCTGGAGATCGGTTTGCCTGGGTCCTCATTAAAACGCATTGAAATTGCTGTCTGAGTTTTCAGTTGACCTTTGACCCCTGGCAGCAGTTGAACTAGTAACTAGAATATATGGTGGGAGAGACTCCGTTTCTGCAGTTAGATGTAACCCTGAATGCCCCGTGTGTCCCTAAAATTATTATTTTTTCGCTCTTTATAAATCCGAGCGACCTGTGGGGTGTGTCGTGTGTCTAGATGATTTTTGTTCCACCTTTTTCGGCACCAGAATAAGAAATGAGTGTAGTGCTGCACTTAGCTCATCTTTTTTTAAAAGCAATTTCTCAGCGTTGTAAAAGCAATGTGCACTCGAACAGAAAATACATTTAACTTTTGATTGTAGTGTAGTAAAATATTGAATAAAGCACAGCTGTGCTTTTGTTTCTGTAACTCAAATGTTGTTAGAAGTGTCAGGAGTTCAATTAGTGATAAAATGCACCTTGAATGCACTATAAGCTGAAGTGAACACAGAAATGTTTTTTTCCACTCACTGTTTCTGTTAAATGTAGTATTGGTGATTTTCAATGAACTATGCGTACTAAATTTATGTGTGTGTGCCTTTCTCAGAGTGAACGCTGTGTGCAATTCTGTGAAGGGTTCGTGCTCTGAGGTGGGGGCTTTCACCACCCACAGCAGTACCCCAGACTGCCCGCTGCCCCCTAAACTATCCCACCGTACAAAGAGCACGCTCACCCTGCAGTGGAAGGTGAGACACTGTTTATCACGAACTAGTATGGAAGTTAAAGTCATAGCCAGATAGTTTCCTAGGCATCAGATATCAATTCTTCACTGAAAGTACATTTTAGCTTAAAGTTTTATTACAGATGAGAACCTCCATTGCAAATCTAATGAGCCTGGTGGATGTAAAGGAAATGTTCCATCTTCCTTACTAAAGTATTAAAGAGATCAAGAGAGAGTTCACCCCAAAATGAAAATTGTCTTCATTTTCTGACCCTCATGTTTTTCCTCAAACCTATATAACTTACTTTCTTCTGTGGAACATAAAAGGAAGAGAAGAAAAAGATCATGCTGCATTTTCTAGAGACTGTGAATAGTCAAAAAATGCAGAAAGCACCATAAAATAGTCTATCCACCTTATTCTTTAATGCGGAAGTAACCTTATGGGAGAGAGTTGTAATTCATTCACTGCTATACGAAAATAACGAGAAGAATAACAATAAGCAGTAAATGGTAAAACTGTTTGCAAACCAGTGTGTTCATAATAAAGATAATACATTAAAATAATATGCAAACAAAACAAAGCTGTTTTGTACTGCTAAAATTAGCTGGACATGGAAGAGACTGGAAGCCATACCCATAAAATGTACAAATGTCCGTGCCCGCTCTTACGGGGAGAAATAAGGTGGATACGACTCATGCAGTAAATTATGCTGAACAAGGCTGCACTTATTTTGATCAAAAATGCAGTAAAAACAGTAATACTGTGAAATATTACAACTGCAACTATTATAACTGCTTTGTATTTTAGGTGTAATGTATACAGCAATGCTTTAATGTCACATGATCCTTCAGAAATCATTCCAATATGCTCATTTGGTGGTCAAGAACCATTTATTATTATTATCAGTGTTGAATTAGAAAACAAGAAGACCAGTTTAAATGGCATTATAGCATGTGAGTATATAGCACACAAGACGTACTGTATGGACAGGAAGAGAATACGAGATTGCAGTCGTTATTACAAACTAAATATATTATTATTTTTTTCAATGCAAAGACGGGATAGTTCACCCAAAAATGAAAATTCTGTCATTAATTACTCGCCCTCTTGTCGTTCCAAACCCGCAAGACGTTCGTTCATCTTCAGAACCCAAACTAAGATATTTTTGATGAAATCCGAGAGCTTTCTGACCACGTTGATGGCCCAGAAATATAATAAAGACATCAATAAAGTAGTCCATGTGACATTAGTGGTTCAACCGTAATGTTATAAAGCTATGAGACAAAAATAACAACTTTAACAGTTTCTGCTTTTCTTTGCCAGTCTTTGACACACAATCACGACTGCTACTACCTTTCTGGGTCTTGAATCTGTCAGTTGCGTTGCAGGATCAGAAAGCTCCCAGATTTCATCAAAAATATCTTAGTTTGGGATCTGATGTTTTCCGCGCATCAGAACGGATCAGTTCACAGCGAATGAATGTAGTGAACTTGTTTATTGCATGTGCTGTGAGTTTAGCGCACGTTTGGGAACACAACGGTAAACAGTTATGCTTTATTTTTATGGCAGATGATTGCAGCATTTTACTAGATTTGGAGTGAAATGTGTTTTTGTAAGGCTGTTTTCACTAAAGCTGGAGTTTTCCTTCAAAATAAAAGCTCTACTGCTGTTTCCATCAAAATAAAAGCGTAAAAGTGCAGTATGAATTGCTGACAGCTAGTCAGCTAGCTGCAGTCCAAATTCAAAATATCTCTTTCAAGTGTAGAAATGAAGAAAGAAGTATTTTAATTTCCCTTCTGTAGTGGAAGGCAAAATAATATACATTTGAAATACTCATTTTAATTTATTTTACAGTGCAGTTGTTTTACAATATATGGCTATTACTGTCATAGGAATAATACTAATAATAATGTAAAATTGTTATTATTATTGTTATATTCTAATTTGTTTGGCTTCTCAAACACCAGTATGAATGTAATTTAGACTGAAACAGTATATCACAAATAAAAGGAGGGTTGAGTCCCCTTTAAAGTTCAGGTTCAAGTCAGTTCACTGACTTAAGTTTTCTTAGTTAAGAACATGGGTTGGAGCTCTTAATTTTGAACTCTCAAAGTGCATTAGATAAAAGAATGTAACTTTAAAATGTACAAACTTTCCTTTTTTATTGCAATAAATATCGTATTGTGGACTTCATATTGCAATACCTTAAAATGAGTAGCCTGTTAACAGCGTTACGTAACGCTAACACGTCGGTGTCTGAATTCCTCGCTTCATTTAGTTCAGTCCTTGCTGATATAGTGCACTCAACTGCCATGCACTAAATAGGGAGTGAACGAAGTGAGTGATGTCCTACAAAACAACATCATTGACTTCCATCACTAATTTAAGAGTTTCATGGTCCAGTACACAGACAGTACTGTGTGTTACTTAACTGATTTTTTTTTTTTTTTTTTCAGGAAAAGTTTTTTATTCAATTTTCTTTTATGTCCAGTTCTAACTAGTTTCTTTTTATATCTCTCCTCTCAGGCACCAGTCGATAATGGATCAAAAATCACCAGTTACCTTTTAGAGTGGGATGAGGTATTTATATTTATTTATTTTTTTGGTTCACAAGAAAGACTTTATAAAGTTTAGAAAGTCATTATTTAGTTTCTTTTCACATTTTTAGTAAAAGCGCCTTCTGAACTGTATTTCAACATTTTGAACACTAATGATGTCTTTTTGACATCAACCCTCTTCACATTGACTCTATTTAAAGATTTATATCTGAGTGATGTCTCTGCATCCTTCACAGACCACAGCACACTGTTGCTACTCATACATTTCTCACTCCAGCCGTCATTACAGCCATTTTAAGCTGAATGGCTTCAGTGGATTTAATGCAATGTAGTGATTGAAATGGTTGTGTTAATCATCTGCTCCATCTATTAGGGCAAAAAGAACAACATTTTCAGAGAATGTTACTTCGGAAGCCAAAGGCACTACAAACTCACTCATCTGTGTCCAGCCATGGCCTACACGTTTCGAGTGGCGGCGCGCAACGACATTGGAATGAGGTATCACTGCAGAATTACATGCATAAACATTTTCTAGGCTTAATTCACTAAAACACAGTAACATTAATGTTACATACTGTTTAGTATGGATTATGTGCAAATTGGGATACTGCCAAACATTTAAACACTGTTTGACCAACTGTGTTAGGAGGATTTGGAGGTAATATAAGGATAACAAGGCTCTTTCTATGGGTTGCTGTACAGGATGCATATTATTAAACCCTGTGTGTGACAGAACAATACCATTATCCCTCTGTAATCTGATCGCATCACCATCCTTCAAGTCTTAATGGACGTGGAGAGCCATAAAGTCACCTTGATTCAGGAGAACAGACGGCCATTCGAGCGTTTTGTCTTTCTCTTTCGCTCTCCATGTCTTCAATTTCTCCGTTTCACCTCTTATGTATTCTTTTCACACGTAGAAAAAAATATTTATGCCAAAAAAAAAGGTAAATAATTTATGTTGATATAATTTATTTCCATCAGCATTTATTACATAGTTGTTTATTACATATTTTATAGTTTTGTTAGTATTTTTTTGTTTTTAAAAAGGGAAAAAGTTGATTAGGAGGGAAAGCCATCTGTCTCTCACTCAAATCTACTGAATAACTAGAGAATAGATCTATAAAATTTGTAATGTTTGGTCCAGTAGGTGGAAATGAAGCTGTTGAGGTAAGATGGTCATTACTCTGAATGCAGCACCATCCCTCGTCTCCTCCGTCTCCGGACATTAATACCAGAGACTCATTCAGAGTGAAGCAATACGCTGAAATATGAGATTCCACCTCCAGCAAACCACCTTTTGCCCAGTCTGAAGAGGGCATTTTTTATTACTTCCTTAACTGAGAGAAGCTCATTTACCATCTTCTGTTTCCCAGTGGCAGTTATAGACACTCTCCTACACACAGTAAATACTGAGGGCTCTAGTAAACTTGTCACAACCAGTTAATTGGAAGAAACTAGATTTAAAGCCGCTATCGAGACGAGAGGAAAACTATTCAAATTCCTTAAATCAGACTGGAAGTTATTCACATTGAAGCCGTGTTAAAAAATAAACTCGATTAAAGTGTCTGACCCGAGAGGGATGCAAATGAACAGCCCCTGCAATGAGATGTGGAAACTTTTGCAAAGTTTATGCATAACACATTTATACGGCCTTCTTGATGGATAACCACAAAATTAAAAACATTCCATTCCTGACCGTTTTACGGCTTCATGTGTGCGTGTATGTATGTGTGTGTGCATATTTTGATGTAATTCTGATTATTTTCTGTCTCCTTTTTGTTTGTCAGTGGCTTAAGTCCTGAGGTGGTCTTCTACACGACTGGAAGTCTCCCCCACCTGCCCCACGCTCCTCGGCTGGTGCGTGCTGGAATCACATGGATCACGCTGGAGTGGAGCCGACCAGATGGCTGCACCGCAGAGGAACCCGTCACATACACGCTGGAGATCCAGGAGGAGAACATTGTATGTCATTTAGATGACAGTGTCATCAGTTATAGCTTGAAAAGAACATTCTGCAGTTAAACTTATTTGAACCCAATTGCATCTGGTTGTGTTGGGAATTTTGAAACCAGTCATTAATTAGGATAGGCATAATTTTTTCAAAAAATACTTAAACCAAATTATTTTCACAACATCGACTCCATAAGTGTTTGGATGTCTGCATTGTTTCACCAAAACAACAAATAGTCAAATGTCTTTCTTTTGTATTCATATTGTGCTTAATGCATATGCAACACTCATGAGGAAAAAAATAAAAAATTTAAAATGTCACTGAAAAACAGTAATATTTTGGTATAGTTACTGTAGAACCAGTTATTTACGACGATGTTTCAGTGCCACGTTAAAAAATGTAAAAAAATCTAAGATTACAAGTTAAAAGTCGACAGTGAGAATAATGTCGAAATACTACACAAATAAAGTCGAAATATTATGAGAATAAAGTTGAAATATTGTGAGAATAAAGTCGAAATACTATGAGAATAATGTCAAAATACTGTGAGAATAAAGTCAAAATATTACGAGAATGAAGTCGAAATGTTTTGAGAAAAAAGTCGAAATGTTTTGAGAAAAAAGTCGAAATGTTTTGAGAAAAAAGTTGAAATGTTTTGAGAAAAAAGTCGAAACGTTTGAGAAAAAAGACGTAACGTTTTGAGAAAAAAGAAGAAACGTTTCGAGAATAAAGCCGAAATTGCGAGAATTAATTTGTAGCAATTATGAGATTAAAGTTATAATGTTTTGAGAGTATATATAGCCTATTGCACATTCAGATGGTCTGGATTGGGAGCACCGGGAGATATTTCAAAATTTAAAATTCTGTCAGTTTTTAAAATTTTGTCAGCTTTAAAATTCTGTCAGTTTTATAGTGAAATACAAACAATATGTGTGTTACAATAATGTGCTTATCTCGCTCTTAAATGTGGCCTGACAGATCGCTGTATTCGCCTCAGTTTTAGCGGCATGTAAATCAATCAGCGAATGAATATGAATACAGCGATCTGTTCCGCCACATTAAAGAGCTTAAAAAACATGTTGTTTGTATTTCGCTATAAAACTGATTTTGAAAGCTGAGACTTTGTTTTTTAATTAAAAGTACCAAAAGCACAAAGCTTATTGCTATTATTGGGGCGCAGTCACACTACAAAAAATGAATACAATCGAAGACATAATTTCCAAGCATACTGTCCCAGTGAGTATGACACATGGTTTGATTTCTGCTAATAATCCCATATTCATAGTGTATTAAAATGGGTTAAATAAGACAGCTGTTAAGCTGTTTACAGAAGTCCTTATAATTGACTCTTCCTCATCCCAGTAAGATGATGCGGCCGCTCAGACGCACAATATTCAAATAAATTCCGGTGGTCCCAATCCGGGCCATTTGCAGTAGCAATATAGGCTATACTCTCAAAATATTATAACTTTAATTTCTACGATTTAAATTTTCAAAACATTTTGACTTTATTCTTAAAACATTTCAACATTATTTTCAGAACATTACGACTTTATTCTCACAATATTTTGATTTAATTCTCGTAATATTTCGACTTCATTCTCGTAATTCCGACTTTATTACGAGAAATATTATGAGAATAAAGACTAAATATTTCAACATAATTTTCGTAGTATTTTGACTTTTTTCTCTGAATATTTTGACTTTATGCTCATAATTTCTACTTTATTCACGAAATATTACAACTTTAATCTCATGATTTTTTTTTATTTATGGGTTACTCTCTTGAAAAAACTAAAAGACTTAAACATTGTGATGTTAAACTGTAATCAGAATGATAGATTCCTTACTAATGCTTCTTGCTGTGGTGTTTATAGTAACATAAGGTTGCTAAGATGCTATTTTATGGTCATTTTCCACAGGGAACAGAGTTTCACCCAAAGTACACTGGAGAAAACTTGACATGTACTGTAGAGGGCCTGAAAAGAAGCACGCAGTATAAATTCAGGGTGAGTAAATGCTTTTTTTTTATCTTGTAGCTTAGAATACCACAAAATGTCATTATTATGTGCTTTACAGAGCTCATAAGTTTACGCACCCCTAGCTATCATCATAATGCATTTAAACAAAAAAAGAGTCTCTTGGATGTCCCGAGGGGCAAATGTAGATTACAACATCATTTGGAACTCTGGAGAGTAACACAAATGTCTAGAGCATGCTGGGAACTGTGGGCTACTTCACTGCTTAAGACGTGGACATGATACAGAAATATCACAAAAAGTTACGAACAGGCCTACAGTGAGATCACGTTGGTTCAGAATCTGTGGACATATATAAAGCATCAAATTTTAAGAGTTGACAGACAAATGCACCTGTTTTGGAAACAGTATATAGAAAATAAATGACAAAATCCTTAAAAATGATCCTTTGAGGGGTATGTTAAAGGGATAGTTCACCCACAAATGAAAATTTTGTCATTAACTACTTACTTTCATGTCTTTCCAAACCCGTAAGACCTTTGTTCGTCTTCGGAGCGCAAATTAAGATATTTTTGATGAAATCAGAGAGCTTTCTGATCCTGAATAGACAGCAACCCAACTACCACATTCAAAGCCCAGAAAGGTAGTAAGGACATTGTTAAAATAGTCCATGTGACATCGGTGGTTCAACTTTAATTTTATGAAGCTACAAATACTTTTTGTGTGAAAAGAAAACGAAAATAATAAACGTTGAGAGCTGATACAGAAGAGAAGAAATTGTTGAATAAAGTCGTTATTTTTGTTTTCTTTGCGCACAAAAAGTATTCTTGTAGCTTTATAAAAAAAAAGCCACAAAAACACATTAAAGACACTGAAAGCTCACATTTGCCACATATGCTAATGTATTGTTATTGACATTCTCAAAAATACCAAAGAGGTGCATTTGTTCAGTTTTGAAGAGAATAATGCTTTCTGTAAAGTGCTGGTCGAATATTAATTGCTAAGTCATAGTGACCTCTTGTTTTGGTCAAGCGTAATGTGCTAATTATTAGCCAGAAGTGTGCAGCATTTACCACATGCTTTTCAAAGGCACACAGTGTTTTGTTTACCTGTGTGGGTGAGTAACTATATGTGCAAGAAGCGTGTTTTTGTGTTAAAGGGACACCTGACAAATTAAGCCTAGAGTCATACATTGTTAATTACAGTGGCAATAAACTGCTTTAACCTCTCTGTGCTCCACTGACTCATACTACAGTTGTTTTTTATTATCAGCACAGATATTTTCTTCTGTCACGTTCATGTAGTGAACTCTCCTATCCAATTATGAGTGAACCGCAGCCCACGTCAAGAGCTGCTGTAATGCAGTGAGTGGGTCTGGCTTAAGTGCTGTCATAATTAACAGTAATTCTTCTGAATGGTGCACAAACCTCTTGGCCTTTTTTTCCCGCATTTTTTGAAGCGGAGGCATCTATTATAGTTGCAGGTGCAAATAATGGGAGTGTGTAAATGTGTTATGTCATTACTTCTGCGTATGTGACGGATTATTTGCGTACAGAAGCTCTTTAGGCTGTGTGTAAAGGTTTCTATCTTTGTTATAATCTTATGTTTTATATATGTGAAGCTGAATCTGAAGCTGTCAGATTTATGTCTTGTATTTCCCACTTTTTTAAATTTGTGAATCTATTTTTAATCAATATGTCAAATATTGCTATTGCTCACCCTCTTTCTCTTGAAAATGTCCTGGCTGGAATTTCTAAATTGCCTAAAATGTATGGATTTTGGTTTCCTCTGCAGTCCTCATATATTATGTATGTGTATTTCTTGTGCCTGACGGTTGCTCGATTTATAAATCCCAGTCAAGTCTTGGATAAAGAGATGTATGGTCATCATATGAATTAATGCGATTTAGCAAGAAATGTGGTAGCGGTGCTCTTCTAAGCAGACTTACAAAGGGCACCTGGTTTAAACAGTCTTGTTTTTGTGTCTTCCAGCTCATAGCCTCGAATTTGGAGGGCAGGAGCAGTCCCAGTGAGGTGCTCGTGTGTAACACCAGCCCAGACAAGCCTGGACCCCCCTCCAGACCCTGCATCAAGGGCCCTATCAGACCCTACAGCTTCAGTGTCAAATGGGGTATGGCTTTTTGTGCAGCTGAAATTTGCACTTTGAGCTGTTGCATTTGCTGAATTGGTTTCTGGCTGTGAGGGGAAATTGGAAATCTCATTTATGTTTGGGAGTAGATGCGATCTGTTTTGCATTTGAGCTCAACCTTTTGAATCTTGGAAGTTGAGAGGAAATGTAATATTAATATTAAAAATAAAGTTGTAAAAATCATATTTACAAACCTACAAAAATTGCAATCTCCTTTAGTGCTGGTATTGCGCTTGTATCTTTATCTGAGATGTGCGTCATACTACATCTCATCTTGGTGTCTTCTTTTGTAATGCGCTGCTTGGCTTCTGCCACTTTTCAATTCAGTTCCTTGTTTGCAAACACAAGTAGGAAGAGGTCTGCAATTGTATTGTATATGTACCCTTAAATGACAGCTAGTAGTTGTTCAAATACTGTTTAAAGGGGTCATCGGATGCCCATTTTCCACAAGTTGATATGATTCTTTAGGGTCTTAATGAAAAGTCTATAACATACCTTGGTTAAAATATTTCAATGGTAGTGTAAAACAACACCCTTTTATCTTGTCAAAAACAGCTCTGTTTACAGCGAGTCGTTTGGTGCATGTCCCTTTAAATGCTAATGAGCTCTGCTCACCCCACCCCTCTCTTCCCTGGGGTGACGAGCCGTTCTCTGAGAGACTGTAAACTTCAGCCGCATTAAGCTGCGAAACTTGCAAACTAGCACATTATTGGGAAAGCCGATTTACAAAGATTGATAAATTTATGCTCAAATAACATGTAACAGTGAAGTTTGCATCCGATGACTCCTTTAAGGCAGCTGTATGTATTGTATGGTAAACACATCTCTCTTTGTGTGTGTATTTCTAATATCCTGTCTGTTTTGTCACAATACAGATCCTCCACAAGACAACGGAGGTTCAGAAATCTTGAAATACCTCTTAGAGATTTCGGAAGGAAATTCTGATGGTATGTGTTAATGTATGCAACACCGATATGTCACTTTGACATGCTTTGTGTTGATCGCCATCTGTCTGCCTGTTTAAGAATATTTTTGTCCTTGGTTAAATGCATCTCAATTTTATTTCAAAAGTATTCAGACATAAATCTTTTTTTTTTTTCTCCCCACACAAACCCTTTCAAAAGAACATTGCAGTTCTGTGTCCTCGCACTGTCACATCTGTCCTTGTTTTCTTACGCAAGTACTCCATTAGTGCTGCCAGAGCTTTTATTTCACTAAAAGGAATTTCATTCATTGAATGTTCATTGTTACCTTTGTGTTTTATCTGACAATGGATTCATTAAAGGATTAGTTCACTTCCAGAACGTACATTTGCAGATAATTTACTTACAGCCTTGTCATCCAAGATGTTTGTCTATTTTTTCAGTCGTAAAGAAATTGTTTTTTGAGGAAAACATTTCAGGAATTTTCTCCATATAGTGGACTTCTATGGTGCCCGTGAAATACAGTTAAAATGCAGCTTCAAAGGGCTCTAAACGATCCCAGCCAAGGAATAAGGGTCTTACCTATTTTCTAAAACAAATGACAGTTTATACACTTTTTAGCCACAAATGCTCATCTTGTCTGTCTCTGCGATGCACAAACTCTGTGCACTCAGGTTCAAGACAGTTATGTCGAAAAACTCCAATCTCATTTTCTCATTTCAATCTCAGTACCGACCCAGTGTTTACGAAGTGAACGTGCAGACAAGGTCAAACGCCCTTTACAAAAAAAGGTAAAACAGCGATGTAGGGCAATTTTGAAGTTTGAGGAGAAAATTAGATTTTTTGATATACCCTAACTGTATTAAACCGGAGTGCACAGACTACGCATGCGCAACACAGCTAGACAACATTTGAGATTAAAAAGTATATAAATTGTAACTGTTTTTTTAGAAAACAACAGATCGTTTTGCTAGATAAAACCTTTCTTTCTCTGCTGGGATTGTTTAAAGTCCTTTGAAGCTGCATTTAAACTGCATTTTGGAAGTTCAAACTTGCAGGCACCATAGAAGTCATGGAGAAAATTCCTGAAATGTTTTCCTTAAAAAACATAATTTCTTTACAACTGAAGAAAGAAAGACATGAACATCTTGAATGACAAGGGAATGCGTAAATTATCTGTAAATTTTTGTTCTGGAAGTGAACTAAAGAAGTGACCAGCTGCTTGCTTCACCAGTGTTTAATTCTTTGATGTATTGTATTCGGTAGCCAATCAGTGGGATATTGCCTACAGTGGTCCTGCCACAGAGTGTGAGTGTGAGGACTTGAAACCCGGCACATTGTACAGACTGCGCACCTGCAGCATCAGCACAGGTGGCCACAGCCAGGTAAGAGTTTACATGACTTCTGTCCAAATGTGATCTCCAAAGAAATGCATTCAGAAAGAATGAGTGAATTGTATCTATATATATATATATATATATATAACAACAAATAGTTATGTATTTGAATTATAATTCACATCAATAGAAATACACAGTCTGTTTTTCACAGTGTTTATTGGACACACCATATAAACATTTATAGTGAAGGTTGGGGAAAGTATGGATTTAATAACTGGTTGAACCTCCTCTGGCAACAGTAACCTCCATTAACCTTTTTTTTTTTTTTTAATGTTATTGTGGATCAGATTTGTACAAAGTTCAGAAGGAATTTTCCATTTTTTTTCAGTTCAGCAATATTCTTGAGGTGTCTGGTGTTAGCAATAAAATAAATCAAAACATAGCATTGCTTTTGTGATATTTAAAGGAGTAGTTCACTTCCAGAACAAAAAATTACAGGTAATGCTCAAGGTTTTTTTCTCCATTTGTCACCGATGGAGTTTTGGTTCCTTGCCGCTGTCGCCTCTGGCTTGCTTAGTTGGGGACACTTTATCTTCACACAATATTGTATTTTATTTTATTGTATTTGATTAACTACCTTTACCTGAAAATTGAGTGTTTACTGTTGCCCTTGGCATTGTTGATGTACTATTTCCTATTTAATACTGTACAGCCGCCTTGTCACAATTCTGTATTGTTAAAGGCGGTATATAAATAAAGGTGACTTGACTTGACTTGACTAATGTACTCACCCCACCATCATCCAAGATGTTCATGTCTTTCTTTCTTCCATTGTAAAGAAATTATGTTTTTTGAGGAAAACATTTCATGAATTATCTCCATATAGTGGACTTCTATGGTGCCCGTGAGTTCGAATGTCCAAAATACAGTTTCAGTGCAGCTTCAAAAGGCTGTAAACGATCCTAGCTGAGGAAGAAAGGGTTTTATCTAGCGAAACTATGTCATTTTCAAAAAAAAAAAAAGTATATATTTTTTTTTAACCTCAAATGCTCATCTTGTCTAGCTCTGCGTGTAGTCTGTGCATTCCAGTTCAATACAGTTAGGGTATGTCGGAAAACTCCCATCTCATTTTCTCCTCCAACTTCAAAACCGTCCTGCATCACTGCAGAAGTACCAACCCAGTGTTCACAAAGTGAACGTGCAAAGAAGGTCAAACGCCATTTACAAAAAAGGTAAAACAGCGATGTAGGACAATTTTGAAGTTGGAGGAGAAAATGAGATAGGAGTTTTTAGACATACCCTAACTGTATTGACCCGGATTACACAGAGTATGCATTCACATCGCAGAGCTAGACAAGACGAGCATTTGAGGTTAAAAAGTATATAATATTTTATTTAATTTTTTTAGAAAATGACTAATTGACTTTTTCTTCAGCTGGGATCATTTAGAGTTTGTTGAAGCTGCACTAAAACTTGTGGGCACCATAAAAGTCCACTATATGGAGATAATTCCTGAAATATTTTCCTCAAAAAACAATTTCTTTACAACTGAAAAAAGAAAGACATGAAGACAAGAAGACAGCAGACTGTGTTGTGTTTTATTTATATATATATATATATATATATATATAAAATCAGTCTTTTGAATGATAGTGTAAATTACATACTTTTTTCTACAGTTATAGATCATTGTTATGCTTGTGTGCCTGCAGTGCTCTGAGAGTCTGCCTGTGCGTACGCTATCTGTAGCTCCAGGATGTTGCCAGCCTCCCAGAATTGTGGGTAAAGCCAAACACAAAGAAGTGCACTTACAATGGGGTAAGATTCTCTGCGCAGAGTATGTAAACATAACATAACAACACAACATAATTTATTTTTCCTCTATCCTTCTGTGTCCTCCTTGTACAGTATATCCCCCTTCTGAGAGTTTGTCATTCCTTATCCTCTTTCATTTCATGTTTACTTTTATGCATTTTACTGTATGCTATTATACAAAGTGATGTACAGTGCATTCAAGCCAAGTTTTTCGGGCAATTTCCTTATGAATCAAAGCCACAATGTTGCAAACACCATACTTTCCCAGTTACGATATCAACAAACTGTATTAAGTTGGTCGTTTCTGTGCTTCTAAGATCACCACAGTTTCTGATTTATTTCTGGTGATGTGAAATTACATTTCACCAATGCTGTCTGTGGCATTCACCCAATGCCACAAAATCCCTTTGTCATATCCAGAAATAGCCTAAGATCAATACTTCAACCTTTTTGCTACATTTCCTCAACGTAGCGTTATCAGCTTGCACATATTTTTCAATACGAGACTAGAATGATGCTCTTGTAGTTCACTTGACTCACTGAGTCACTGTGCCAGAGCTATCCGTTTGGAATTAAAAGCTAAACACCCTCATTGGGGTTTGAATTCTGAGCCTAATGGGAGCTCCATTGTTGAGCTGCTGATTCCAGGCTTTTAAGTGAAGACTTTGAATTCAGGCTTTTGGACAAGAAACTTTGATCTGAAGTTGTAAAGCTGTAATTTGCTCTTCCTTAAAAGAACCCCTTACTACTGGTATAAAAGGTGAAATGAACCTGTAATTCCTGTAATTTTTTAACTCTTTGTTGAACTGAAGTGCTTTGTCTCTCCTTCTTTTCAGACTGTCCCTCGTCTGAGGGGGCATGTGAGGTGAGTGAGTACAGTTTGGAAATGAGGGAGGGAGAGTCTGAGCCCGCCGAGGTCTATCACGGCTCTGATCTGGAGTGTACTGTGGGCAGTCTGCTCCCCGGCGCCACCTACAGCTTCCGCCTGCGTGCTGCCAACGAAGCAGGAGTGAGTGACAATTCAACAATCTAATATCGAGAGATTCTCTAACGCACAGTACTTCGTAACAATGAGTTGTCATAACTAGTTGACAAGGTTGTCCAAAGGACTACTGCCAGGCTAACAGCATGCTAAAACTTAGTTAAGCACTGCCACTAATAATATCAGTGCAAATTTTTTTGCTAAAAGAAACAAATTATGAGATAAATATGACATGAAAGTCAAAATTGACAAATAGTCAGAGTTCTAAGTCTAAATTTAAAAGAGTCATACTTATGACGTAAGTAAAAATGCTTAATTATGAGAAATATGACATGAAAGTCGAAATTGACAATCGTAATTATCAGAAGTCAAAATTTAAAGAGTCATACTTATAAGTAAAAAAGCATAATTATGAGATAAATATGACATGAAAGTCGAAATTGACATAGTCGTAATTATAAGAAGTCCAAATTTAGAGTCATACTTATGACGCAAGTAAAAATGCGTAATTATGAGATAAATGACAAGTCAAAATTATGACAAATAATTACAATTATCAGAAGTCAAAATTTAAAGTCGTACTTATGGCAAAAATAAAAAAGTAAAAACAATAGTAATTATGAAATATCAAAATTATGACAAATAGTCAGAATTATGAGTGTAATTTAAAAGAGTCATACTTATGACGCATAATTATTAGATAAATGACAAGTCGAAATTATGACAAAGTTACAATTATGAGAAGTCAAAATTTGTGAGATAAATATGACATTAACGTTTAAATTGACAAATAGTTGTAATTATGAGATGAGTCAAATTTTAAAGTCATATATGATATTTAAAAAGGCATAATCATGAGATCCAAGATGTTGATGACAAAAATTGAAATTATGACAAATAGTTCTAAAATTAAAATGCTAAATTGACAAATAGTTAGAATTAAGTTTAAATTTAAAGAGTCATACTTATGACATAAATTGTAAAAAAGGGAATAATTATGAGAAATAAAATAAAAGTTGAAATTATGACCGTTAGAATTATGTAAAGTCAAAATGTAGTCATACTTATGACGCAAGTAAAAAAAAAAGCATAATGATGAGATAATTATGACATTAAAGTAAAAATTATGACAGCCGTAATTATGAGAAGTCAAAATTTAAAGTCATATTTATGATGCAAGTAAAAAAACATAATTATGAGATAAATATGACAAATCAAAATCAAAACATATAGTCAGAATTATAAGTCTAAAGTTAAAGAGTCTGCTTATGACATAAGTAAAAAAGTATAAGTATGAGATAAATGGCATAAAAGTTGAAATTATGACAAATAATTTTTACTTTTAATCTCATAATATGTCATAATTTCGGCTTTTATCTGACTGTTTCATTTTCGTATGTCGTCATAATTTTGATGTTAGATCTCCTAATATGGACCGTTTATGTCATTGTGATTCACCAAAGTATGATTTCTCTTTCTTTTGTGGCAGAAAAGGCTAGCATATATATCTCTCCAGTTTCTCCAAGGATTTCTCTTTCTGTCAGCATGACAGGGTTTAATCCGTCAGTTTTGAGGGAGGCAGAGATCAGCTCTATCAGTCTACCTTTTTCTTTGTTCGAAATAAGTACTGTTCCCTGTCTCTTTTCCAGGGGTGTTAATACAGCATTCAGAGTAAGCACTATAGCCTGAGGAGTGAATTTAATCCTTTTCTTTAATCGTTTACTTTTCATTGTTTGTGTGAGACAAACTCCCACAAGTGAAGAACCGATGCGTCTCGCATCAGATTTCAGTACTGGAAACATGCTTTGATTTCACAAGGATGTAATTGTAAAAGATTGTTTTTGGGTCTTATTTGTTTTTCACATTTTATCCGGATAGAAATAAACTTAGTTGTCCTGAATGTTAATTTGCATTTCTTTTTCTCTTTGCCTCTCTTTTCTTATACTCCCAGTATGGACAATTCTCTGAACCAACAGAAATAACAACCGCAGCTGGTCCTCCTAGCCAGTGTGCGGCGCCATCCCTCACCTTAATGTCCAATACCTGTGTGCTGGTCAGCTGGGAGGTAATTTATCATATTTAAAGCAGATCTATCATTAGGACATGGGTTTTACATTAACGCACTCACAGTACTGTCAGTATTGACGTTAAGATTGAAACAATCAGCCAATAATTCTCTTTCAGAGTCCTGAAAGTTCGGGGGCCGACATCTCGGAGTACCGTCTGGAGTGGGGCAGAGAGGAAGAGCCGATAGAGCTGATCTACTTCGGCACTGACACGCAGTGTGAGATCTCAGACCTGACACCTGCTACTCATTACTACTGCAGACTACAGGTATTACTGTCACTTAAAGGGATAGTTCACCCAAAAATGTAAATTCTGTCATTAATTACGCACCCTCATGTCGTTCCAAACCCATAAGACCTTCGTTCATATTTGGAACGCAAATTAAGATGTTTTTGATGACATCCAAGAGCTTTCTGACCCTGCATAGACAGCAGTTGTATTAGATATGTCCTGTGTTTAAGTTTAAGTTAAGTTTAAGTGTTTAAATAATTAATAATATATAGCTATGTCTTTTATCACTTCCTTTTATAAGGTGCAGTGCCCTTGAGAGAACTGATTAGAACATGATGTGATTTTGTTATGTTTTACAATTTAATTTGCAGCCTGAATCCAAAATGAGAAAACTTGAATAAACTTTAAATAGATTTTTGTACCATATTTAACATGTTTAGCATTTTATCTTTTCTATTGTAGCCAGTTTAATTAAGTAGAGCAGTAAAAAGTGTGACAGGAAAATTTGAAGGGAACAATGGAAGTCGCCACTTCATTAACTGTATCATTTTGTGCAGTGAGGCTGCAAAAAAGTTTGAGTCATTATGCTTTAAATAAATGAGCTGGTGACAGTCATGTCAAGATATTATATGGTGAATTTAATAAGGGGATTAACAGCATAATTATTGCTGTTATCATTTTCATTTAATAGGAAATGTAGTCATGCAGCTCCAAATGTTTTACAGATTTGGGTTAAGATATAAAAATGTGTGTTTATAAATATTTAAAAATATAGGCTGATGAACTAAAATCAGGGATCCTACGGGGTTTGGAAAAGTATGGAATTTGATTCAAGTATTTTCCAGGTCTGAAAAAGTATGAGGAAAAGAAAGCAGAGTATGAAAAAATATTTTTGCCCCTATTTAGTTTTTATAATAGAAATTTAAGAATTGAATGAAAATAAATGTATCGTACAAAAAGCAAGGTTTCGTGGGAGCTGTTTAGTGATTCTTTAGTGATTGTCAAATACGACTGAATAAATTCAAGGTGCACTTTTTTCATTATGCAAAGCATTTTGAGTTTTTTTCGCACTATATTCGTAACACCATTATACACAGCCTCAAGAACCTTTGAATAATCAAAAAATATACAGACCCTTTATGTGCGCAC
This sequence comes from Labeo calbasu, assembly GCA_019740295.1. Classification (NCBI taxonomy): domain Eukaryota; kingdom Metazoa; phylum Chordata; class Actinopteri; order Cypriniformes; family Cyprinidae; genus Labeo; species Labeo calbasu. The sequence continues at coordinate 4,512 of JAHKKF010517199.1, read as the reverse complement.
AAGAAACCATTAAACTTAGCATACAGGACAATGGACACTGATCCACCTATTGTGCCATCAGCCCATTTTGTGTTATGGTTTCTTGGCCACCACAGAGGATGTTAATTTGAACATTAGGCCTTGATATTAGAGGTACAACCATAAGAAAAGCCAAATTTTGAACAAGCAGATCTCTTTTAATTCATGTATCCATGCTCTTATTTTATTCACAGTAAGATGGCAGTGATGCACAATGGGTGATATAAAACTAGAAATTGTAATGCGTAGTTACAATAGTTTCTCGAGGGCACAAAACAGTTTCTTGTGTGCATGTGAAAGTCTGTATTTTTTATTTATTAATTAATTTTATTATTTGTTATTTTAGGGGCTCTGTATGTTGTCACTTCATAAAAAAAAATCCTGAGAAAATAAAAATATTTATAGATGACTCAACTATATACCAAATATAATGCTGAAAATAATGCTCTGTGAACCATTTATGTTAAATATGGTCTGAAAATCTACTGAGAGGTTTGGAAATTTGAGTCTGGAAAAGTATGGAATTTTAAAATGGAAATTGTGTAGGATAGACGAATTTTCTGTTAATAAATAAATAAATAAATAAATAAATAATAAATCAGTTCAATAATCATTTTTTTAAGGTGGCATTTCTCATTGCACAACACATTAGGGTTGTCAGTGGATTAAAATATTTAATTGTGATTAATATTATTATTTTTCATAGTTAATGCACTAACACATTTATCTCTTTAGGCCTTTTTAGAAAAAGGCGTATGCGTAATTAAGTTTGGCCATTTGTGTGGATGCCACTAGGCAGTGTCGTTATTTGTCAATTACTGTTCATTTTTTAGAAATCATACAGGATTTAATAAACCAGTCATAACTATGATTTTAATAAATGTGAAAAACTTGTTGACAACTAACTTTTAAAATGATCAGATACATTTATTGACCTTTGTTGAACTTTGTCTCTTTTTTCAAGGCGGCGAATCAAGCAGGTGCAGGACCGTACAGTGATCAAGTTGGCTGTCAGACCCCCGCCACCGTGCCCGACCCGGTCTCAGCGTTGTGTGTACTTGAGCATGACCCCACAGAAAGTGGCGTCTACACACCTTCCACTTGCCTGGCTTTGAAATGGGACGAGCCCTGCAACAATGGATCAGAGATCACATCCTACACTCTTAAACTGGGAGAGCAGCTCATCAGCCTGGACATCAGCACCTGTTATGTGCTACAGAACCTACAGCCTGACAGTGAATACAGGTATGTACATACACACTCAACAAAAAAGCATTGAGATCACATTCAACCAGTGTTGCCAAGTCTGTGGTTTTCCCGCGGAATTGGGCTACTTTAACACTGTGGCCGCGGGTTGTTTTTGATGTCTGCGGGGTTGAATCGACCCCAATAACATGATATTTACCCCCTGAAATGTGAATTTACCAGTGGAACCTGACAAAAAAAAGTGTATTTTATCCCCTGGGACCCCCTCTTTAATTTGGACTAGTTCTGAGTAGCACTTGGGCAGGTTTTGTTGTGAAAACCTGGCAACCCTGCATTCAACTGGTGATTTACATAAGCACTTCTGCGATATGGGAAAACATTTTTAACTAATAACTGCTTAGCTTTCCAATTCCCTCCGAGCCAAAAACGACTCCTGCGGGGAGTAGTTACACTTCATCTCAGGTCTCATTTGCATTCTGCAAAGTTGTCCATTTCAGCGAAGCATGACGCCACAACCGCATCACCCCTGCTGCCTGTTTCCTCCCCCTGCCCAGGAGAACAGTGGGTAAACAGCAGCATGTTAATGACGCCAATCGGAAGCTAATGAAAGGAGAAGGCCAGAGGGCAGAGTTTGTGTGTGTATCTACGAAGTAGCGTCCATAACAGGACATCTATCCCTGCATGGGGCCTCCACAGCACACAAATAAGTGTCTCCATCAACTGGCTTATGCAACCCATGTTTTTTTCTGAGAGCTTTGATTGTGGTCTTTAAAGGGATAGTTCACCCAAAAATGAAAATTCAGTCAATAATTACTCACTCTCATGTAGTTCCAACCCTTCATCTTTGGAACACAAATTAAGATATTTTTGATGAAAACTTATTACCTTTCTGCGTCTGGGAATGTGGTAGTTGCATTGCTGTCTGTGCAGGGTCAGAAAGCTCTCAGATTTCATCAAAAATATTTTAATTTGTGTTTTGCGAAGAAGAACAAAGGTTTTACAGGTTTGGAAAGGCATAAGGGTGAGTAATTAATAACAAATTTTTATTTTGGGGTGAACTATCACTTTAAATTGGAGATCTGCGTGGGACTGGTTTTTCCAATTTCATCCCAGTTTTCTTCTGGCTCCTGCAGATTTTTACTCGTCGTCCACCTGCTCCCCACTTAATGATTCTCTTCTTGCCTACTCCCACTCAATTTACACTACCGTTTAAAAGTTTGGGGTCAGTAAGTTTTTGTTTTGTTTGTTTTGTTTGTTTGTTTGTTTTTTTCAATGGGTTTTTCCAATTCAGCATGGGTGCATTAAATTGGTCAAAAATGAGGGTAAATAATTTTATAATATTATAAAAGATTTCTACTTCAAATAGATGCTGTTCTTTTGAACTTTCTTTTCATTAAAGCATCAGCGCAACTGTTTTTAACATTGATAATAATAAGAAATGTTTCTTGACCACCAATTCAGCATGTTAGATTGATTTCTGAAGGGTCATGTGACAGACTGGAGTAATGGCAGAAAATTCTGCTTTGCATTACAGGAATAAATAACATTTTGAAATGTATTAAAATGTAACATTTCACAATATTAGTTTTTACTCTAATGTTGATTTTTAAAAAGCAGCATTTATGAGCAGAGACTTTCAAAAACGTCAAAATATAAAAAAAAAAATCTTACTGACCCCAAACCTTTTAACTGTATTGAAGGTCTTGTCAACATTACCATTTTCCTCATGTGTCACAAATATAAAAAATAAATAAAGTATTAATAAAACAGACAAAAAAAATGTTATGCTACTTATTAGGCCTGTAAAACGATTAATCACATCCCCAAATATAAGTTTGCATGTATGTGTGTCAAATTGGTTAACCCTGATTAATCGCATCCCAAATGAAAGTTTACGCGTATATGTGTCAAATCGATTAATCGCGATTAATAGCATCCCAAATAAAAAGTTTACATGTATGTCTCAAATCGATTAATTGCAAATATTCACATTCAAAATAAAATTTTGTGTTTACTAGGGATGTCACAATACTCAATATAATATCGAACCGTTCGGTACGACATCCACGGTTCAATATGCGCTTGTGAATTGCATTTTTTTGGTTTTGCATTTGCTTTTGCATTGCCTTGTTTTGCTTCTCGAAATTTGCTGTGTGTGCCCGTGATTTCACGTGCTGTGATGAGGAAACCCCTCCCCGTTTATATTTGAAAAAGCAACACTTGCAGAGCATCTTCCCTTCTAATAAAATGCAATGATAAGCCTTTCTAAACTTGTTGTTTAACAAAAGAGAACATTATAACTTATTTTTACTTCACAACACTCAGTCGAGTGTTTGAAATAACTTCCTTTTGTGATCTGATGTGGCTTTTAATCATAGAATGAGGCAGACAATAAATTCTATACTGTATGTCGATTAGCAATGGCTTACAGATATACTTAATCATTATGAAAATACCCGAGATGGCTTGAAAAACACAGATAAACCATATATTATTGCAGACGAGTGTTTATTGTCCTTACATTTCATCATTCAAAACATTTAACGTTATATCTTGTTTTTATTCAGTACTAGCGATGCCTTTATACCTTTATACCTATGTTAAGCAGACATATAATAATCCACGCTTTTTCCAGTGTACAGAGGTTTACAGGAGTATTTTGTTGTTAATCAGATGCAAAAAAAAAAAAAAAAAAAAAACTCACACTGATGTGGCAAGCTATCAGAATCGAACCAAGCCAAAATCCGTGGTTAAAAAGAGGTAAGTATTGAACCGTGGACTGTATTGTTGCATCCCTAGTGTTTACATACATGTATGTGTGTATTTATACATGAAAATATACACAGTACACACACATGTATTATGTAAACACAAACTTTTTATTTTGGATGCAATTAATCATGATTAATCAACTTGACAGCACTGCTACTTATATTTACATTAAATGCAAAATTTCACTTTTTTGCTCAAATCTAAAGTTGAATGGTGGAATTTCGAACTATTTAAATGTTGCTTACAGAACAAGATTAATGTAAAAGTCTGGGTTGTAAATTCTTTTTCATAAAGAGGTTGGTTTTTAAGTGTTTTCTTTTTTTATTTAGTATTCCAGGCTTGTTTAAGATTCTTGTGCAGGGAAGATCAGGGTTTATTTTCTAGTTATTGTTGACCTTTCCATTTCCATGTTGTGCATCTGTTGTATTTGTCTCCTGTTGAACTTCCCATTTGTTATCATTCAGCTACGAATCATACCCCAATGTGTTTTATTTTTCTGATACTTTTTTTTATATA
>JAHKKF010517191.1:12281-24580 GCA_019740295.1 Labeo calbasu | reverse complement strand
GACATACTATGGATGAAAACTGCTATGATTACTCTACTTTTAAAGCATAAATTTGATTTAAACAATAGGTCTACATCATTTTCACAAATGCTGTTCATAGGGGACATATTGTATTAGCCCTACAGTTACAGCATTAAATATGATTTAAACCTATTACTATATTAACATTTTTTGCATAACATTTTTTTTATTTTATCTCACAATTCTGACATTTTTTTCTCAAATGCAAGTTTATATCTACTAATTCGGACTTTATAACTTGAGTTAACAAAACTAGTGAGTTTGTTAATTCTGTGGGGGAGAAAAGCCATAAGTGTGGAATAGAAACTTTGAGCCGAGGGGAAATGAGAGAATGACGAGTTGTTTTTCCTCTAGAGTTGTGGGATATAATATCGGAACTGCGAAAATAAAGTCAGAATTATTAAATATAAAATTAAATTTACCTTTTTTTATTCTTTTATTCCATGGCTCCATAGACTGCCACTTGAATCGCCCACAAAAAAAAACATCATCCCTGTTTCGGATCTGTTACACTATGTAACTATCTAATTTTCAATTTAACAGTGCTTATCACTGGGTGACAAGCTCTTGTAATATGCGAATAACATTTTGAAAATGACATCTAATCATTATAATCTATACTCCTTTTAAATCTAAGTAATTTGTACCATATCCATGTAATTCTCTAGCCATAAAGGCTGTCTCTCTGGAGTTTTCTGCAACCATGCTGTGTGCATCCCGAATGTTTACAAACAGATAATTGGTCTATACTGTGTCCACTGTAGACAAGATAGCAGCAATAATTGTAATTTTTATTTGACGATCGCATTCAGCATAACAAGTGTCAAGCCATTAAGCAACTGAACGCCAGTGGGTGGGGCCTATGCTGAGACTAAGACTGTTCATCAACATCATGCTCTGGAGGCAGTGTTTATGCAAATGTTTATGCCTGGGTGACATCATCTTGCATCTCAGATCTAAAACAAGACGTTTTTTGGAGCTTGATTAAAAAATGCTATAATGAGGAGGGTGTTTTAAGCTAAGAAACTTGCAGGATGTTTTAATGGTACAAAGACCTCTTACTTGCCAAAAGATCAAGGCAAATTAGATTGCTCATGTCATGACGCCAAATGATCTTTTTTTTTTTTTTTTTTTCCCTGAAAGCTGACTGGTTCGAATGGATACATCTGATAGTACGCAAAAGGATTTTATCATTTCACATGACCATTCATGCAGGTACAACCATAGATTTGTATAGGTTCCCTATTATTTATATGGTGGACATGTCTACGTGCTTGAAGCGGTCAATTGGGGAATCTACTTATACATATCTATGGGTACAACAATGAGCATGGTGTTGTTGTTTACACAGTCATCAAGGACACACAGAGTGAGTGTGGGTATTGCTTTCAAAAGTCTCCATTTTCAAGGGTAGAAAACGCCGCAGTGGTGTAGATGATGGCATAACCGTAGCAAAAGTTATGCGTTTTAAAACAAAAACGCACTAGTGTAAACGTAGCCTTAGTAACCCGTGTTGGGCAGTAATGCATTACTTTGTAACGCGTTACTGTAATTTGATTATTATTTTTTTTAGTAACAGAGTAATTTAACACGTTATAATTTCCAAATTAGTAATTAGAGTATATTTACAAGCATGTGTTACCGCTGCATTACATCATTGCCGACAGAATGTGATTTATCATGTAGATTATAAAAAGGGTGTTGGCTACACTGTTAGACATTTCTGTAATTTCTACAGTTATTAATTTTATATCACCTAGTATAATACTGCAAATTCCCTTTGCAGTAAATAACTGTAATAACCACTGCATTATGCGAATTTTCTGTGACGTCAGACCCCACATACAAAGACTTACTGTATTTTTTAAAATTGCTGTATACTACTGTATTTGCTGCAATGGCCTCATTGGCGGTATTTTATTGAGGTCGTTTTATTTTCCTGATGTATTATATTTGGATTGACACGATTTGCCCTACACCGTGTCTACAACGCCGCAACAGCTTGGGATGGACTACACTGGATGTGTTGCATCGCTTGTAATGACTGGAAAATCTGTTTGTCCTTCATGTCAGACACAGCGCGAGCGCGAGGTTTGAAGTACATCTGTAAGTCAGAAATATACCGGGGCATTACTTTATTGTAAGCATCCACTGTAGATAGAATATATAATGGGTTCTCTATTTTCTTTTGTGGCGCCGCGCCACGCCACGCATGTCCGGGGAAGAGGCTGAAGCAGCGGGGCAGCGCCGAGACGTTTGCCCGGGGATGAACGCGCGAGAGCAGAAGAGTTCCGGAGAACATCTAACGTTACGCTGTGTGTCGACGCAATTTACGAGAGATTAAGACCAGCAAGTAAAGTAAATATATATATATATACGTTTGTCTGAGTGTTTGTCAGATTTTTGCACACCAGTTTAACCTAAGTAACATTTACCCGTTAACATGGCGGTTACAAATTTACTATAATAAACTGCGCTGTAGTTTGTCAGCTTATTGAATTAAGTTACCGAATTAAAATGCAATGCTTATCTTATATTAACATTACGTTAACTAATGTGAAATTTTGTTCAGGTGTTAGTATAATGTTGGCCAGTAGCCTATTGAGAAAATAAAATCGTATGTTAGCTAGGTTAGACAAGTTATGTGGCTAACTGTTAGATGCCTTTCTAGTTATAAAGTTAGTTTGTTATAATTTTTAAAGGCAACTGCAGTGGAGCATCAAGATGAGCATGCCAACCACTCTGAGTCTAATAGCTCAGATGTTTGTGTATTATATTTGAGGTTTTCCTTTTAAAAGTGTGCCATTTCTACTTTTTTTTTTTTTTTTTTTTCGGAGAAGACATTTCTGTCACTAACAAACTGGACGGTGAGCAAAGGTGGTGGCCAAGTTTTGGAGCAGCACCTGGGTTTGGCAGATGGCTGTGTATTCTTTGGCTACATGTCTTTTTGTCCATTATGTTTCTGTTGCCTATAGATTCTTTGTGAGGATAAATCCAGAGGATACAACATAATGCACTGCAAAACGTCCTAAGACAGGAGAAATGGTGAAGATGCACTGTTCCAGCAGTGGAAGACTGTATTTTTAAGTGTTATGTATGCATTGTTTTAAATAAAGAATTTGATATTTTGTAATTATTGTGTCGGTTTTAACTTGTGTCAGGGTCCACCATTAAAAATCACATTCCAGGGGGTAAAATGCATGTTTTTTTGTGGGGTTCCCCTGATAAAATTCAAATTCCAGGGGCTAAATATTAGATTATTCGGGTCACTTTAAACTGGGGACATATAAAAAAATACCGGCAGCAACAGTGTTAAATGTTAAAGTAGCCTAATTCCGCGGACTTGGCAACATTAGTTCGTAGAAATATAAGTGGAACAATTTTTGTTGTCACATATTACATTTTAGTGCAGCATGAAAAAAAGAAACATTTTAATTCGTAGTTTGAGTTGTTTAATAGTTTTATAGATAGGAATTGTGATTGCTTTCAGGGTAGGGTATGAAGACAGGGCACAATTTAACAGCAATTAAAGTAACAGCAATAAATAATAGATTCCTGGCATACGGTTAGCTAATTAATTGGGTGATGGGTGCCATGCTGTGTTGTCATAGTAACATTTTGGGTGAAGATAAAGAGAACATAATGACAGCGCCTTTTTGGTCCCTTCACCAAGTGTGTTCCAAACAGTCACATTATGAGACAATTGCTCCCTCCAGAATTCAAGGACTCTGCCCCACTGATGTAAATAGGAATTCTCAAGTCTGATTAAAAAATGTAACCTTCTTTTAGCCTCATTTGTTTTATGGTTACATTTTGGATGGAAACAATCAACCTTGTGTCATTTAAAATATTTATCCCTTACACCTTAACCCACCCCTAAACCTACCAATACCACTAAACCTGTCACTAACCATACCCGTATCCCACCTCAATAACAGCAAAAGTGTTTTGCAATACAGTATGAACAAAAATGTATGAAAAGTACAGCACAAAAGTATATTGTACTTATTTTTATGTATGTAGTTACATATGTGGTTAAGGCCACCTCATACAGTTGAGGTCAAAAGTTTGCATCCCCCTTTGACAATCTGCAAAATGTTAATTATTTAGCAAAATAAGAGGGATCATACACAATGCATATTATTGATTATTTAGTACTGACCTGAATAAGATATTTCATATAAAGGATGTTTACATATAGCCCACAAGAGATATAAATAATAACTGAATTTATAAAAATGGCCCTGTTCAAAAGTTTACATCCCCTTGATTCTTAATACTGTGTTATTACCTGAATGATCCACAGCTGTTGTGAATAGTGAATGTTAGTAATAGTCACCTTTTCACACTGAGGACAACTGAGGGACTCATATGCAGCTATTACAGAAGGTTCAAACCTTTCACTGATGCTCCAGAAGGAAACATTTTTAATTTGAAGATCAGGGTAAATTTAATTCATTTTGTCCTCTGGGAAACATGTAACTATCTTCTGTAGCCTCTGAAGGGCAGTACTAAATTTAAAAAAATATGATATTTAGGCAAAATAAGAAAAATGTACACGTCTCCATTCTGTTCAAAAGTTTTCACCCCCGGCTCTTAATACATGGTTTTTCCTTCTGGAACATCATTGAGCATTTAAACCTTCTGTAATAGTTGCATATGAGTCCCTTAATTGTCCTCAGTGTGAAAAGATGGATCTCAAAATTATACAGTCATTGTTGGAAAGGGTTCAAATACACAAAAATGCTGGAAAACCAAAGAATTTTTGGGACCTGAAGGATTTTTCTGACGAACAGCAGGCAGTTTAACTGTTCAGGACAAACAAGGGATTGATGAACAACTATCACTAAACAAAAAAAAAAAAAAAAACACAGCTGGATCATTCTGTTAACAGCAAAGTATTAAGAATCAAGGGGATATAAACTTTTCAATATATTTTTTTATAAATTCAGTTATTGTTTTCTTTTATGGACTACATGTAAACATCTTTTATGTGAAATGCCTTATTCAGGTCAGCACTAAATAAACAATAACATGCATTTTGTATGATCCCCCTTATTTTGGTAAAATAATTAACATTTTGCAGATTTTGAAAGGGGGTGCAAACTTTTGACCTCAACTGTATAAAGTGTGACCCAGCTTCCTAACATTTGTACAGTATGTAAAACTATCCTAAAAGAAAAGAAAAGTAAAGAAAAGTTTATTATATTTTGTATATTACAGATATGTTACAGAATATTATTGATCAGAATATTTTATTTTATTTTCTAGTTCAAATTTACTTTGAAAAATAAGCCCATCCTGAGAAAATACTCACTTCAATAAAAATTGTGACACCTAGCCCCAATCTTATATGTATTTTCTGAAATATAGCAGAAAATCCATTGAATAGCCCTCATGGCTCATCACTTAAAAAACATGCCTGTGGATCTGTACTATCAGGGACGATATAAAAGCAGCTTTCCTGCAACCGTCGGATATTTCTGGTTGAGAGCACAGCTTGTGACCTTTGTAGCAGCACAGACAGCTGCGTTGAGGTTTTTTTACTCCATATGTTGAGATCATTAATCAAATGCTGAATGATGCTATATATTATGAACATGAAATGATGCGTATCATATTAAATGTCATTTAAATTCATATTTTTCTGCTGACATGCTCTTAGGCACAGGTCATTAATCTGGCGACTATTGCAGGTCATTAGTTATCAGACCGCAAATTTAACAAGGCGTCCTGTTTTGCTGAAAATCACAGGTTTCTCAGCGTACCGGTATCATTCATATAGCAATCACCCATATGGCTTCAGGTTTTGCCTAGTGCAGAAAAACACACACGTGCAATTTCATCTCACAGAGGTAATATCTGTGTGCTTTGCTTAAGGGGAGAATTATGGAAAGTGTTTGCTATACAGTCTTGTTTAATATTATATAAATAACCTGCAATATTAATATCACTTCAGGTGATTTCAAATCTTTTTTCTGTCAGACATATATATGAGATCTGGTGTTATTCAAATAAACTGCTCTATTTAGCTAAATTTCATCTATATTTTGTTTTCAGTGTTGTAAAGGTTGTTGAAGCCATTCTTTTCTAACACCCTTGTTACTGGTGGTGACATTGCAAGAGGTAGCCTACACAAGTATTGCTATAGATTTATTTTACTTACTGTAGATGTAACTGTCAGCTAGCTGTTGATCATAAAGCAAAAATACAAACTTCAGGATAAAATAATAATGGTTACTGATGATATTCACAAAAATAAATAATGAAGTACAATAAAATGTAGTCTCAGCAGTTCAGGTGGAGGTTGGCAGCTCATTTCACCAAAGAGGAACAGAGACGGTAAAGTTTTTGGAAATTGACCTTGTTGTGAAGGCACTGTACAACAAGCACAGCAAGGCATCACTCATTCGGTGATCTTAGCTGGCAGGAGAGAGCAGAAACTTGTAGGATTTGTAGTGAATTGAAGTAGATAGGTGCTGTAAATCGAATAGGTTTATACATACACATTAGTTTTTGAACAGTAAGATTTTTAATGCTTTTTAAAGAATTCTCTTCTGCTCACCAAGCCTGCAAAAATGTTAAATGTTTTTATTTTAACATAACTGTTTTCTGTTTGAATATATTTTGAAATGTACTTTATTTCTGTGATTACAAAGCTGAATTTTTAGCATCATTACTCTAGTCACATGATCTTTCACAGATCATTGCAATATGCTGATTTGCTGCTCAAAAAAAAAAATAAATAAATAAATAAAAATAAAAACTTTTATCATTATTAGTAATATTATTATTTTTTTTTTTTCTGGTTTATTTGATGACTAGTAATTAGCATTTATCTGTAATAGACATCTTTTGTAACATTATAAATGTCTTTATCATCACTTTTGTTCAATTTAAAGCATCCTTGCTAAACAAAAGTATTAATTGCTATAATAATTAAAAAATATATATAATAATAAAAATAATGACTCCAAGCTTGTTATAGTGTGTAATGTTACAAACGCTTTTTCTATTTCAAACAAATCCTGATCTTTTGATCTTTCTATTCATCATAGAATCCTGAAAAAAAAAAGTATTCAACTGTTTTTAATTTTGATAATAGTAATAATAATAATAAAAATGTTTCTTGAATCAGCATATTAGAATGATTTCTGAAGGATCATGTGACACTGAAGACTGGAGTAACAATGCTAAAAATGCTGTTTTGATCACAGGAATAAATAGCATTTTAATCATATATTTAAATAGAAAACAGTTATTTTAAATAGAAAAAAAATCAAAATATTACTGTTTTTGCTGTACTTTGAATCAAATAAATGCAGGCTTGGTGAGCAGAAGAGACTTCTTTAAAAAACATCAAAAGTCTTACTGTTCAAAAACTTTTGACTGGTAGTGTATAAGTATACAGTAGTCAACATTTGAAGTGGATCAAAACCTTTAATCAAAATCAAAATCAAAATCAAAACCAAAACGTTACCTGTTCTTGTCTTAGGGCAACTTTGATTAACTTTTTTGATCCACTTCAAATNAGTCTTACTGTTCAAAAACTTTTGACTGGTAGTGTATAAGTATACAGTAGTCAACATTTGAAGTGGATCAAAACCTTTAATCAAAATCAAAATCAAAACCAAAACGTTACCTGTTCTTGTCTTAGGGCAACTTTGATTAACTTTTTTGATCCACTTCAAATGTTGACTACTATATACTGTATCCATTATATATAAAAATATTCAAAGGTATGAAATATTCACAATTTTGCTTTCAACTTCAGCATGCACTTGCGTTTTTATACAGTGTATAATGTTTTATTGTTGTTGTATTGATTGAAGAACACATAACTGCATGGAGTACCGCAAGTACCAGTGTTAGGTCCAATTGCTTTTTGAGTCTTTGAACATCAGAAAACCCTGCTGGTGGTATTTGATCAAGGCTTGCCCTGCATCCAGTTCACAGATTGTTTCCTTTGATCCACAGCAGTCTGTGTTCTCTGTTATGCTTTTAATGGCCCTTGTTTCTGTTTTTGCTCTATAATCATTTTAGCCTGCCCACTGCCCATTCATTCACTGACCATTTAATGCATACTGTGCACAAAAAATGGCCATCATGAGTTATAATCTGATTGCTACACAACTTCCTGAAGTCAGCAAGTGCTTTAGAGGAGTTTGAATAGTTTGTAATGGTTGTAGCATCACATGATTGTAAGTATTGTCACTTATTGAATCCTTAATGTATTTTTGATCCTTGTTGAATTAATGACTCAGATGTTACACGTGACATGTGTGATGTAATGAGCTCAATATTATGTTTTAGAGACATATTGTAATAGCTTGGCAGTGGTGGGCTGCTATATTACCTGACCTTCTACAGCAGAAGGGAATATGAGACAGGTCAAAAGAGCACTTTGATACAGTGAATATGAATTATGCCTTTTGTAGGTCAGAGTAATTATGGCAATATTACCATTTCATATTAGCTTAAAGCTGTTTGAATCAAAGTTGAGAAAGGTTGCTGTGTCCTTGCATGGACATATTGGTATTACATAGCACGCAGGGATCTTACCAGAATTTTCTTGACTTATTTATAGTAGAAAACGCTCGAGCGCTCTAATGTAATACTAAGTAGGTGGTCTTTTAAGATAAGCTTTTATCCAGAGTGACTTACTGTGCCTGTATTGCATATAATGACCCTTGAACAGCCTGGGGTTAAGTGGTTTGATCAAGGCCACAAAATCTGGGGTACACATACATTTAACAATGACAGGGAAAACATAAGGGCTCTATGTAGAGTGTTAGCATGATATTAGTATTAAGGGCTGCCAGCTGTCACGCATTCACTATTCTCACACAGTTAAAAGCACCCTCAGTTAAAACTGTAATAATAGGATACTGGCGATATAGATTTGGTAAAGGCTCCAGTGCGTTTTTGTGTTTGCGCTCTGGAAAGTGTCAAAAGTTTCTGTTTACAATGTGTTTTTGTAGCATTTAGCAATGAAGCCAATCACAGACATGCCTGTTGATTTCTTAAACTCCTCCGACTGGCCATTCCGCTTGATTGTAATGGACATTGTAAGATAAAGCGAAGTGTGTAACAGCTTTTTAGTGATAATATGGAAGCACTATGTTTGCTCACTTTCTATGCTACATATAATCCATTCAGAATTTGAATAAGTTTTGATTTTCATGCTGCTAACAGGATCAATGGCCACATATCCTGTAAATGCAGCTTTGTTTGAGGAGAAACATACACAGCGTAAATGAGTGCACCTCCTCAGAATGAATATAAAAGATGTATTTTCTTAATGATCACTAATATAATTCATGGAAAGATGGCAAAATGGAAATGTATTGTTGATATGATTCTTTAGGGTCTTAATGAAAAGTCTATAATATACTTTGATTAAAAATTCTCAATGGTTGTGTAAAACAACACCCTTTTTACTTTGCCAAAATCAGCTCTGCAAAAATCATCCTATTCTGGTCAAGGTTGCTTTAAATGGTAATAAGCTCTGCTCGCCCCGCCCCTCTCTTCTCTCTGTGGAGTGACGAGCCTGTTTACTTTAGTCGCATTTAGTCACTAAACTTGCTAACTAGCACGTTATTAGGAAAGGCGATTGCAAAGATTAATAAAAAAAACCTCTATACTCACTTCTGCTGTAAGTGAAGCTGGATTATGAATGATTTGCGTGAACATAGACGGATATATGTAGATCGGGAGGCGCATTCCCTTCACAAACAAACGTAATCCACTGCATCTTCAGCAGCTCAGATGTCGGGAGTAAATGCCAACCACTATGTTCATTATTACATTCAGCAACACAACACCTCAATCGCTCAATCAGAGATATTCTTGTCTAACTTACATCTCTGTTCCGGCATCGAAACAGTGGAGGTCGGACTGTTGTAAGTCGGGTCTGAGGTACGAGCTCATGTCAATCAACTATGGTGGGAGCAGCCTCTGTCGATGTGACACCACACTGACAGGCATCTGAGAATGGATCGATTTGAAAAAGGGGATATTATTTTTACAGATTAATTAAAAACCACTGCATGGATTTTTATCATTATAGGGTACATACACTGCCAACACACATTAATGTTCAAACAACATGTGAAAGTTAACTTTGCATCCGATGACCCCTTTAAATGTCCTAGTCTTTAATGGGGAGTGTTGCTCAGCTCGTCTCTACAGAATCCCCCACAGCTGCTCAAGAGTGTTAAGACTGGGTGAAATACATGTCCACTGAAGGATTTTCACCTTGGGAGTATAAATATCTTCATTGTCATGTTGAAAAAAATGCCCAACTATGCAGGGAATGAGGAGAAGGTAACACCTTCTGTTTTAAGTTTTTGTGTTAAATCACACAGTGGATTGTGAATTCATGACAGCATTGATAAAGCACAACTCCCTCACACCTGTCTCTATATAACAGCTTTACTACCACTGAACATCACTGTAGGAACCAGGCACTTCTCAGTGTACTCCTCCTCTAGCAACACCAGAACATTTTGGATGTTTTTAGATCCAAAATGATTAACTTGGTCTTTTGAGACCAGAGTATGGATTCCCAGAAGTCCATATTTTGTAAATATGGGCTGGAAGAGGTTAAATAAGTTTATTGTGCTTTGGCTACAGTAGGTAATTCTAGTAGTGACAACAACCATGCATGTCACTTCTGCAAGCTGTGTCATACTCTGTGAGACACTGTGTCACTCTTTTTGTAGTTTTTGCTAGCTCTGAGACACTTCCATGGTATTTCTTCTGCTCTTTCTCTAGCAAAAACTCATCACTACATGAAAACTTAAAGTGAAGACCTGATTATTTCTGGAGCCGTGTCACAAGTCCATTGTTTTTGAATGTTGGTGTTACTTCTGCTATATTTTCACACTTAAAACAATAATTTGGTATTTTTCTTGTACCATTGTCCTCTTTTATGCTAAGAAATAAGTCATCTGACAGTTCTCTTCCAAGTGGTTCCATTGTTGACAGCATTAAGTCTGAGTATGATTCAGTAGGCTATAACACTTTTAATTGTCAGGAAATTACTTGTCTTTAATAGTATTGGTTTGATATACTTACCTATTGATCAAAAAATACTTTCAGGAAGATGTACTCACTTTTGCAACACAACATTGTATCACTTTGATAAGAAAATCTTATTTTACTGAATATTTTTTACATTCTTCTTTGGTAATTGATCAAGCAGGCTTGTTGGAACATTTTATCTCCAAAGAACCCTGACATGTCTTCTAAGTAAAAGACTAATTGCTGCAGCATTCAGTTTTGAAATTGCAGTGATTGACATACTATAGTGATGATCAAAAAAAAAGTATTTTGTCAAAATTGGTGTGTATTATACAATGCAGTATGCAGTAAATGCAGACTAATAGATTAATAGAAAAATATTAGATTTTTCATATTAAAACATTTTTGAAATGTGGTTGAAATTATTTGTAAAAGTAATTACTTGCATTTCTTCTCTTGCTGTCATTGCTACTTTTCTTGTGGTGAAATTTTTTGCTAGGCATGTCCAGATGTCAGACAAAACTCTGCTAATAGGGCTTTAAAAAAAAAAAAAACTGCTTATTTATATAACAAGCTGTATGCCCCACTATGGTTCATAGTTTCATTTGCTCCCTATTATGCACCAGCAGCAGTTGATAACCTGTTATAAATGATAAAATAGGCTAGTTTGTCATAAAGTCAAGTACAAAAGTAGACTAGAGATGTGTATGAACAATCATGAATTAAAAATAATTAGTCACTTTTAATTGCATTTGTATTTCATGCAGTTTAAGTACTTCACAGCTGTACTAAAGCAAAAAAAAATAAAATAAAATAAATAAAATAAAATAAAATAAAATAAAATAAAATAAAATAAAATAATAATAATTAGCTAGATAACAACAGCAAGTGTGACAGCTATGGAGAAAGCAACATACTATTACTATTTCTGTATAAAATCTGTTATATTAAAAAAAATAGCTGTAATTTGCCAAATTGTGAAAATAAACCACCAATGCTGTGTGCATACTGAATGATTACCATAAACAGTTGAGGTTACAAGCTAACTTTAATTTATATTTTAAGAGCTTTAATGTACTGTTAATACAATATTTTGGTACAGTATGAGTGGTCAATATTAACTGCTGTCTATCTATCTATCTATCTATCTATCTATCTATCTATCTATCTATCTATCTATCTATCTATCTAATCAATCCACCCACACACCCATCCATCCACCTACCCTTCCATCCATCCATCCATCCATCCAT
>JAHKKF010517191.1:0-12231 GCA_019740295.1 Labeo calbasu | reverse complement strand
CGGGAGTAAATGACGACCACTACGTTCATTATTATATCCAGCAACACAACACCTCAATCGCTCAATTCTTGTCTAACTTACATCCCTGCTCCGGCATCGAAACATGAAGGCTGGACTGTTACAACTGATCTTAGGTAAGACGCTCATGTCAATCAACTATCGTGGGAGCAGCCTCTGTTGGTGTGACCCAACAATGACAGGCATCTGAGAATGGCTTGATTTGAAAAAGGGGATATTATTTTTACAGATCAATTAAAAAGCACTTCATGGATTTTTATCATTATAGGGTAGATTTGTACATACACTGCCAACACACATGTTCAAACAACATGAAAAAGTGAACTTAGCATCCGATGACCCCTTTAAGAATGTAATAGGTCTCCTTTAAATTTTGTTAATATTTCATCATGCCATAATCATTCATTTTGTTGATCAAAATGTAGCTGTGCATTTTAATTGAAATGCTTTTTAACTAAAAATGTAATTAAATAGATTGCCCTTTTTTTGTATGCCTCAAATGATTGACTTTCTGCTTTATTAAACTTTAATTCCATGTGTAAGCCGACATGGTGTGTTTTCTTAGAAAACAAGGTAGTCTTGTTAATATTTGGAAGTCATTTTTCTAATTTAGACTCCGTTACCTCTTTGGTATGTCAGCATAATTGATTGAACTGATTTTGATTGAATGAGGTCTCATGCCTAAACAGGCCAATTAGTGTTTGGGAATGAAATCTGTTGGTTAATGGAATTGTTACAGTTTTATTTTATTCTGTTTGTATGTTCGTATGAGGCCATCGTGTAAAACAGGTCATTGTTTGTGTAATAGGTTGCCAAGTTGGGTGTGTGTTTAGCGGGATTACGGGTGATTTCTCTGGCAACACAAAGCTCGGCATAATCTCCTTATCATCAGATGAATTCCCAATAATCCTGTTATGACAGCTAACACTCTGTTGATCACAGAGCCGCCTCACTGGCTAAAAAAACGCTTTGATTCCTGCCACTGACTCGGTTAAAGATGGGGTATTGGACGCCTGCTAATGCTAACTAGATTTTTACATTTCCTCAGGCAAATGTGAGTGATGCAGAAGTCGCTGCCAGTGTGATTGCCAGGGCGTCATACGGCTGTGCAGTTTATAAAGTGTTAAAGGTGGCTGCAATGGCATTCTGTGTGGATGCTACCTAGGCCCAAGTTTCCGAAGCCTCATTCAGATTTGAAAAATATCATATCTGATTAAAGCTTTAAGTTTTTCTTCATCTGAGAAATCCACAGGTTCCTCTACACTGGAAGGTTCTGAGGTTGAGAACCAAGGCATGGATAGTCTCGCACAGGAAGTGTATAAAGCTGGCACGTCCCTGAAGGGATTGTGGGTAGTTCAGTAAATGCTCATTTAGGACTGAGATGGCTGAAGCTTACATGTTCTTATGGATTTTACACTGAAAGATTCTTCACGTTGAGCTCTTTCTGTCTCGCTTACTTTCTCTTTGTCTCTGATCTGCCAGCATTTGTTCATAATGAGATTCCTACAGGACGGGAATTCCAGGGAGAGACAGGCGTCTGACTGTACATGCTGCTGGCTTTCTCTGCAGCCCACATCCTCTGAGACGTGAGAATGAAGAAGAAAGAGAGGACAAGAAACACACACATCAAGTATTGCTAAAGCACTAGCTACTGCCTATTGCTTTTTTTAGTCATTCCTTACTACAGTGGTAATATGCTCCGCATGATCAGTTTTTGAACTTCATGCAACCTTAAACCAATAGTTCACCCAAAACTGAAAACTTACTGTACCCTCAGGCCATCCAAGATGTTTATCGGAACTGATTTGGAGAAATTTAGCATTACTTAGCATCACTTGCTCAGTTCTGCATTGAATGAGAGTCCAAACAGCTGATACAAACATCAAAATAATCCACAAGTAATCCACACAGTCTATCAATTAATCAGCTGCTTGTTTGTAAGAAACAAATCCATTAGGGTGTTTTAACTCAAACTGTCGCTTCCGGCCAAAAGAGTCCACAATAATGCTTCCTCTAGTGAAAAAGTCTGTTCCCTGTTGTCCTCTCATAAAAATACTGTGCAAAAATCTGTGCATTTATCTTCTGATTTAGACAACGTTTTCACTGGAGAAAGCAATATTATGGATAGAGGACTCAACGGTTTGAATTTAAAAACATCTTAATGATGGATTTGTTTATTTCTCCAAATCTGTTCAGATGAAGAAACAAGCTCATCTACATCTTGGATAGCCTGAGGGTGAGTAAATTTTAAGTCATTTTCATTTTTGGATGAACTAGTTCTTATATATAGCAGTCGGACAAGATGAATAATACTTTGTTTAGATATTAAGTCTTACCCTTAAAATCCATGCAATAAATACAGTACCCATGCGACCTCTGCTAAAAATTTGTGCACGTATTGTGCAGATCTCCAAGTAAATAGATGCATTTAGATGCAGTTATGCATGCATTTGTGTGAATATGATTTACTTTATAACTTACGAATACACAGTGTTGTGGTTGTTTCAGTTATTCATGGAAGCAAGAGGAATAATTGACAGGTTTGGGTTGGTTGTGCATGTGTATGTGTGCGCTTTACAGACCCAATCGTGGTGCTTTACGTATAAAATGCACCCCCTTTTCCTTTCTCTCTCGCTCATTCTCTGACGAGCAGGCGCGTGTCACCCAGAACGAACATGTTTAATTTCCTGTCAGCACTGGGTGTCTTCATTTTTTTTTTCTGTTAAAGCACAATGCACACGCAGAACCTTGTCAGCCATTTTCATCTGCGATTTCCCCAAGGCCTGTTCCTCTTTTCTGTCTCCTCCCTCAATCATATGGATTCATTAGCTGGGGGTTTAGAGTTTAAAACCCTCCTCCTTCTTCTTCTTCTCCTCTCTTTCTTCTGCTTTGAAGGAGAACCTCCTGAGGTTCCTTCAACTAGCTGAGATATTGAATCAGACAGAGTTTAATCTGTACTATGGAACAACATTGCCTGTAAGCTTACGATAAACAAGTGTGATTCTTTAAATAAATATGATTAAACCAACAGGCAGTGAATAGTGGGTCATTGAGATTTTTTTTTTTTTTTTTTTTTTTAAGAAATTAATGATTTTATTCAGCAAGGACACATTCAGCTGATCAGTAGCAACAGAAAAGATATTTATAAATTTAAAATAAATTTATCAAGATTTCCACAAAATCTTTGAATGCATATGGGTCATTCCGCAAAATCGGTGCCATTTGCGTCCCTAAGAAATAATCGAACACAGATTTAATATAACAACAAATAAATGTGCAATTTAAAAACATAACAATACTTTGTATGCTTTCATCAGTATTATCCAAAAAGTCAATTAAATATTGTTTTAAATAATTTGAATTGCATTTATGCAAATATTTTTTTCAGCAGGACTTTTAATTTGCAAAAATGAAGGCAAAATGATATAAAAATCACATTTGCATATTGCAATAAATAAATTCTCATTGTTAAGCAATGTTTTTTGCAAAAATATGAATTTTTTCTGTAAAATATAAATCTTTTTTTTTTGGTGTCCACTGATTTCATGTCAGCCCTGTTACCTTAATCAAAAAAAACAAAACAAAACTTGTAAAATAATGTACATTCAAGTGACATAATTTCTAGGAGGTTACATCATCTCTCAAACAGGATTCCAACACATTCCAACAAAAGCATCTCTCACTCCTCTATAATGTTCTGTTTTTGATGATTTATGAGGCTTGACTGAGGGAGGGCCATCATGCAATGTCAATTCTGTTACCATTTTTAAAATGTAAATTTAAACAACTATTTATTGCGTTTAATACAGTCAATATCTACAAGTAAAATCCTTTCAAAGTGTACAATATGTGCTTTTGTGAACTTGACTGTCAGCTAGCCATTAGCAAATTTGTTTGAAATCGTCAAACCTGTTACTCTTTAGAGTAACAGGTTTTGACATGTGAGTAACAGGGATGACATTGATTAGGTTTGAACCTGTTTTTAAAGTTTGTGTAAAATCTTGGTATATTTTTGAGGTAATGCCTATATTATTTAGTGGCATATGAGTTCTAATTAAACTTTAGTATCGAGTAACGCTTGTGTCGGTAACGGGGTTGACGAAAATACCAAAACATGAGGTAGGAAAATAGTCATAAAAGAATAAATTACATAGCCTGAGATGGCACATACAATTTCTTGTCATTTTAAGGTGTCTTCATTTCATGGATATCTAAAAATGATCATTTTATTTTTAAATTTTTCAAAGTGGAAAAGGCACCGATTTCATAGAATGACCCACGTGTGTGAAAAAAGAGTTTTGATGTAACTTTTACATAATTCTCATTCTTCCATTTCGTTTTAATGACTTTTTTATTCTTCCAAAATATAAAAAATAGTAATATACAGAATGTGTAGGTGTATCCAGGTGTGACTCGTAGTGTATCATAAAACCTCTTGATGCTAAACACATTAGTTTCCCTCTGTATCAGTGGGTTATGATGTCTTGCGTTATGAATATGTGTTACTCTGTACGGAGGCAGTGACTGATCAACATATGCTTGAGATGTTCTTTGGAATGCACTTGATCATTTTTATTATGCCACATTGTTGTATTTGTGTGTCTGTGTGCGTGCATGTAGGTGAAACTAAGAGATTTGTATGTGAGCGAGAGTGTGAAGTGTATGTGTGTGTGACTGTCGCCTGGGGAGATGGCAGTGTTTCGTGTGCATATTGAGGCGCGCTGCTCCCATATGATGATTTATTACTTCTTTTAGAGATCCTGCCTGGCATTTAGTGGAGTCATATTGAAACCCACACGCCACCAAAACAAGCTCTGACACTTAGATCTGCTATGCCACATGCAGAGATTGTGTGTGTCTGTGTGTGTGTGTGTGTGTGTGAGAGAAAGAGAGAAAAAGAGAAAGATTGTTAATTATAGTAGTTCTGGGCCTGGTGGAGCCTGTCTTTACATTACACCAAGTACTGTCCTCTCATCTGTAGAGGTATTCTCTGTAAAAAGTTATAAAGTAGTACATGTAGATTTCTGTTTCATCTTTCTCCTTCTTTCCTTCCCTCACTCTCTCTTTCTCTCTCTCTCTGGTTCTCCAGAGGGAAACAGACAGTAGATAATAGGTCTGAAGAAAGATCCAGGCTCTGGTGTTCCATACTAGGAGTGCAGCAGTCCATAGTAGGTATACCAGAGGTCAGAGTCAATTTCAAAAGGAGCTTTTACTCTATATCCAGTCCACACCTTCACGCTCTTGATCATAAAGCACCTCTGTTAATGTGTGTGGCCAGATTTTATCAACAAACACCCCCCTCTACCTCTGTGATTCCCCCAGTGGACAATGTTTTTGAAGATGTGGGGGTTCAGGTTCTGGCTGGAGATTACTGGTAAGGATTTCATGGACCAGTAGGATGTTTACTAAGCCACAATGGTGCATGGTGCATAATTACTGATGCACACTAATGGTTATGCTTGTTTGAACAAACCCCTAACCCTAAGTAAATTGCTATGTCAAATTATCCTTCACTAATTGGGCATGGATTATACTGTACCTCAAATCATGCAGCATTTTAGGAAGACATGTACACTTATCTAGCTGAATGTAGTGATTGGACTAAAGGCCTGTTCACACCAGAAACGATAACAATAACTATAATATGTGCTGCAGTTACTTTGTCCACCACACTAAATGCACAAGCTGTAATTTGGATTCTGATTGCTTGTCAGTGGTTTCTATCATCCATAAAACTGTGCAAAACTACATATTTTCAAAAACAACTAGTTGTTGGGTTGTCTGAATGATTAGGCTATTGATTTGAAAATAAGAAGCCCCATCTATTTACGTTGGTTTCTAGGTTCAATTGGGACGGGTTTTTTTAGGATTTTTTTTTACATGGGAGTTTACAAAATTAACAAAATGAAAATAAATCAGATGATCAATTAGTAAATAAAATGATTTAAGCAGCTTCTCAAATGATAAATCAGATGCTTAAATGCAATTTTATTTATGCATTTGGGGAAGAATAAATTGTAATCATAATTAAAACTATAATTCAGTAATCAAATGTCAAAATCAACAAGTGATGAATAAAATGCTCAAATTGAAATTGCAAAAGACAAAACAAATAGTCAAACCAACGTTGCAAATCACAAGTCAAATGCTTGAACATACAAAAGTATCAAATTGTATATCATGTTATTTTTGTTATAGTTTGTGCATCATCAAATGAGGAAATTAAATTCCATTTAACATTTCATTCATCATTTAAGCTGCCATTTTGAGATTTATTTATTTATTATTTGGTAATTCGAGCATTGGATTTATCATTTTAATTTTGGTTAGAAAAAACATTTTTTAGAAATGCAGAGATGCATTTTTACTTTTAATTGTTAACCTTTGAGTTTAACTGCAAACAAACAAACAAATAAATAAATACTTAAATATAAGAAAAAATGTAGATAAACTTGTCAACCTTCAAAAACGACTTGATATCTTGACCAATGCCATCCATCTCTAACATCTAGGACCAGAGTATCATAGAGATTTCTGGATGGGTTCTTTTTACTTGGGCCTATAATAAACCACCCAGCAACCACCAAAATCATCTTAGCTACTGGATAACACTGCATAGCAATGCTTTAATAATCTTTCTACGTCCTACAATAGCATTGTGACTTGCATAAGCAAGCACTATTTAGACCAGGGATCCTCAAATCTGGCCCACGTTATCCACTTTCCTGTACAGTTTAACTCTTACCCTAATCAAACACACCTGAGCATGCTAACCAATGTCTTCAAGATCATTAGAAAATCAAAGGTAGGTGAGTTTGATCAGGGTTTGAGGACGGCACGATTTGAGGAACCCTGATTTCGACGATGTACAAATGTAGCTGTTGGTGTTACTGTATGTGCTTGTATGTCCCTCTGTTGGTGTATTATTTATAGAGGTTGACCTTATCCTGTAGGCCTTCAATTACGGTTCTGCCGCAGCTAACTTGATCTCTATAGCACCTGGTCTCACCCTCTCATCTTAGGCCATTAAGTGTGTGTTTCTGTGTACATCTGTGAATGTGTGTGTGTGTGAAGCTTTACAGATCTTTGCATTCTCTTCCATTCTCTCACATTGTGCTTTGCCCTGCCCTCACCTCATCTTTGTGTGCGTTTGGATTGACGGTGACAGCTGTCTCACCCCTATCCACAGACAGACACTGCTGTCTTACTTACCAGTAGCCCTGAGGAGCACAAGTACAGCTTTATTCTCTGGAGGACGTGTTCACTGTGTTCACCTGTGTTCTCAATGCACTTCATACAGACATGGTGAGGTATGTGCAGTTTTATACAACAAGCTAGTTCTGGTCCACAGATTTGAAACAATTCAAAGTTTAGGAGATTTTTATTTTTATTTATATATTTATTTTGCTCACCAATGTTGCAATTATACAGTAATATTGTAAAAATTGTTACAATTTAAATTTTATATAAATCTTTCTAATATGCTAATTTGGTCCTTAAGAAACATTTCTTATCATTAATGTTGAAACAGTTCTTCTAGTATGCTTTTTTGATTTCCTTGACTCTCTATATGAAAGGAGTCAATATTTCAATATTCTCACAGACAATTTGTTTAAACACACTCGTTTATTTAGGAACAAAACCACTAATGTGTGTTGTTTGATCTGCAATGTCGCACTCACAGTTATTCAGACTGTTGGTCTGAATTTCAGCATGGCTTGCAACATAAAATATCTTTAAGTAGTCTTCCGAAGTCATAATATAACTTTGTAAAAGGAACAGGGCAAAATTTAGGTCAACACTCACTAAAAAACAGAACCTGGACACCTTCAGGACTGAAATAGTAATGTCATGAATTGTTTTTGTGAGATCTTTTTTGTTCAACCCCAGTTACCTTTATCTCAGGGAAGATTATAAAGAGTATTTTATTTTGATTTAACATAGAATAATGAAAAATGTTTTTTTTAGCGCATGGTGATTGTATATGGCAAACAGCTCTTCGTAACGATTATTTTTTTCTGTTCCATCGAATTAATTCAGGTTTGGAATGAACCCTTTAAAGAGTGAATATCTCTTTTTGCTATAGAGAGAGACAGAGATAGGCAGAAAAAGAAGTAGACATAGAAATGCCTGTTTGTGTTCTTGTAATGTTTGTAAGTCTGAAATAAGGTGGGAGCGTGTGCAGAGGGAGAATTGCTTTTGTTAATTGATGTGAATGAAATTGACACCCCGGTCAACACTCTCCAGTCTTATTCCCAGCTGCCACACACAAGCCAATCAATGCCCATCATTATCCGCCAGCAGCAACCTCATGTAATTAAACTCTTCCCGGAGCAGTCTTTATTTTCAGCTCGCCGCCATGAGTGCATGTGCAGTCCCAGAGCAGGCCTGATCTTAGATCAGCGCCTTTCCCCTCTTGTGAAGAGCCTCCTACAGCGGATAGAGCCATGTCTGGGTCAGCTCGGGTCTTAAAGAAAGCTTTCTTTAGAGCAGGACCGCATGCCCCATTAAAATCTCATCTCCTCCCTCGGGCTTCCAGACCAGCTTCCACCTCCCCCTGTCCCACGTCGCCCGAGGATAGTTCTAATCTAATCAAAAAACTGCACTTTCCTGTAGAATTTCTTCAACCGTTTCGTGTTTAGTGTAGCTTACGCAAAAAAGCATGTAGCACGGAGTACTTAAAGAAATTAGAAGGAAATTGAAACAAGTAAAGGAAGAAAACTTGAAGACTGGCGCTCTGCCTAGCCTCCCAGCTACCGCCGTAGCCAAGACAGAGAGATGAGCTGTCCGTCGTCCTGAAATCATGAAATCACCACCCCCGCCACACAGCAAGACGCTCTCTGCTGGGCTGTTTGCAAATGAATTCATCTGGAGATCATTTTACCGTTTGGGGAGTCTAATTTCGGCCGCGGGACGGTTTTGGCACCTCATAAAATTATGAGTGAGAGAGCTTGAGAATGAGAGAAAAAGTGAGGCAGGTGACAGAGAGGCTTTCTTTGCCTTTGTTTATGCTGCAAACGTACATGAGATGCTTCTAAGCGCTGCAGGTCTGAGTGAAAAGGCTTCAAGGGCCCTTTTCAAAGAGGCTTCTACCTCTTTAGCTGATATTTTCTTCTCCGAGATGTGTATAGCGTGGGAAAGGAATGTGACACACTGCATGTGAAAGATACCCAGCCACTGCCTCCTCGGCAGACTCTGCCGCCAGCCACTTTTATATTTATTTTCTCTCCGCACACACACACTTAGTTTGGCGCTCGTCTTTGATACAATTCCAAGAGCTGTCAATCAGCCTTCATGTAATGCTTGGCTGAGATGGAGAGGAGGAGTTGGATGTGTAGCCGTGCTCTTCCACAGTACAAATGTACACTCTGAGTGCCAAAACAGATCAGGTAGAAATTACAAACTTTGCTTAGAAACTTGGGTTTAACTGAGTTGAACTGAGTCTAGTGGAGTGTGACTCTGTAAGTGTGCTATAACTGACGTTACAGTTACACCAGGCACGATGCAACAAGTGTCCAGTAGCAAGCATCTTGCCTGTTCAAACTGCTCAAATCTTAAAGGTACACTAAGCAACTTAGTGTCCCAAAACACACTTGTAGCCAATCAGCAGTAAGGTGCTTGTCTTGTAAGGATAGAGCGAAGAAAGCGCTTAATTTGAATGCACAGGATGGATATTAGCACATCGAAAATAGGTAGAGAGAAATGGGAGATAAAGAACAGGAAAATATTGGAGGAACAAAACATTAAAAAGAAGGGTTACCATCAGGCAAGAGGTAGGACACACGCAGCTTTAAATACCAAACTTTCCAGCTTTGCAGCGGCGGAGAGAACTCAAGGAGCAGGAAGGCCTGGAATTGGGCGCCGATGTTGCGTTGTTTCTTTTTAATATCACAGTAAAAAAAAAAAAGAAAAGAAAAAAAGTTGATTCAACTTAAATTAATTTGTTACCCGGCTGCCTTAAAATTTTTAAGTTCAGTCAACTTAAAATTTTAAGGCAGCTGGGCAACAAGCCTAGCTTTTTAAGTTTAACAAACCAAATTGTTTGTTTAGTCAATTCAAATATCTAAGTTTTTCACTTTCAGTACAACTTAACATTTCAATTTGACTAAACTTATTTGAGTTGACTGAACTTAAATTTTAAATCTGCAGGGTAACAAATTTTAAGTTGAATCAACAAATTGCAATTTTTTTTGTTTGTTTATTACAGTGTGTGAGAAATGTTGATTTTGCATTGTTTCACAGAACACAGATCTGTGTCAGCTTTTGTTTAAATATGCTTGTGTGTCATCTTCGCTTGTTTCCACGATTGTCTTTATGCCAGGGTTATGTACGTACTTGTGGGGCGGAGATATCAAAATAACAGTGAAGTCCTGTTGGGCTATGGGCATGTTTGTTTGGTGCTTTCAAAAATCAACATCATTTGGCAAAAATCACTTAGTGCACCTTTAAGCAATGTTTTATGTTTAATGTATAGTTTATGCTGATTTTGAACCAGTAAGATAGCACAAGATATCCAGTACAAAAGTTGTAAAGTTGAAAAAAAAAAAGGTAATTTTATTTAATTTATAGTGTAAGTGCAGTGTATATGTCTGCACTTTGCCAGCTGCTGTTTTTAGTTATTCGTTTTTTCCTAGTGAAAATTCTAAAGTTATAATATACAGAACTTTGAAGGAACCTTGGAAATGTTGAACTCCACTAAGGCTGCACCTACATTAATAATTAATTTAAAAACGGCGTTTTTGTTTCAAAACGCTCTCTGTCCACACTAGCATATTCTAAAACTTTCTCATCCACACGAAAATGTAGGAAAATGCTAAATTCACCCTGCTGCATATGCGTAAAACCTCATAAAAAGTCACTGAGACGATACAAACATAAGTTTTTACGGAAAGTTTTTTTCAGGTCGCACTCGCTCACGATTATGTTTTATGCCCGGACAACAGTTGCAAGTAAATTTTCTTTCATCTTTGCAAGACTGTAATCTGAGGAGTGTACAAAGTAATGTATTTTAGCAAAGGTGTGAAAGTGAAAAGCACAAAACGGGCATAATACTGGTGTAAACAGAGATATCTATCAGTACAATACTGTATGACACATGCATCGTTTTCAAAATCCTATGTTTTCACACTACAGCATGAAAATAATGTTTTCAAATGTATTTATTTTGGAAAAGCATTTTCAAACAAAAATGCCGTCTCATTGTGGATGGAAGGCCAAAACGACAACAAAAAGATGCGTTTTCGAAAACGTGTTAGTGTGGGCAAGGCCTAATTGTGTTTCACAGAGAATTTCTGTGGTGATGGGAAATCAGGGAATTTCCAGGCTTGAAAAAGTAAGCTGGTAAATTTCAATAGTGAATTTATGTTTTTCTATTTATGCTCTAGAATATATTAAGGAATAGTTTTAACAAAGAGATTTTTTTCAAATTTTGAGTTGACAGATAGTTTACCCTAAATTTTACATTTTATCATATTTTGCTCACCTTCATGTCTGTTGAGACCTGTATGACTGTATGACACAGATTTTATTATTTTTTTAAATGTTCATACAATAAAAGTAAATGAGAGTCTAATGTTGTTTGCACATTGTTTTTACTAAAATATCTTCTTTTTAAAAAAAAAAAAAAAAAAAAAAAAGCATACAGGCTTGTAATGACATGAAGCTGAGTAGGTGATGACAGAATTTTTATTTTATTGGGTAAACTATATACAGTGGCATGTGAAAATTTGGCAACCCCTTTCAGAATCTGTGAAAATGTTAATAGAGATCATACAAACTGCATGTTATTTTTTATTTAGTACTGTCCGGAGTAAGATATTTTACATGAAAGATCTTTATATAGTTTATAGTTAAAATAGCTGAAATTATTAAAATAACCCCCTGGAAAAGTTTGGGAACCCTTGGTTCTTAATACTGTGTGTGGTTACCTGGATGATCTACAACAGTTTTTTTTGTTTTGTGATGGTTGTTCATGAGTCCCTTGTTTGTTCTGAACAGTTAAACAGAGCGCTCCAGGTCCTACAGATTCTTCAGTTTTCCAGCATCTTTTGCATATTTGAACCCTTTCCAGCAGTGACTGTATGATTTTGAGATCCATCTATTCACACTGAGGACGATTGAAGGACTCAAACATAACTATTAAAAAAGGTTCAAACATTCACTGATGCTCCAGAAGGAAACACGATGCATTAAGAGCTGAGGGGTGAAAAAAAA